>JBBMJZ010272055.1:0-18413 GCA_037833815.1 Zingiber zerumbet
TGAAATGTATCCTTTTTTTTGTGTTGGGCTTAAGTTTTATAAATCCTAATCTTTGGTCCAACAAGAAAATCGATTTATTGGCTTGCTTGGGCGGCTAGTACTTAACTTCATCTTCACCAAAGCTGGAGAAATCAGAGTGAATGAAGAATTCTACATTTTTGAGAAATCAGAGAGTTAAAAGACAGGAGAAATCGATTTGAAGAAAAATTTATTGTCTGATCTTTCCTCATTTTGGAAGCGATTGAATTGAAGGTTGACTAAAGCCTCTTCCTTTGAAACATCATTTCATCAGACAACCCTCGAAGAAGCTTTAGAGTGAGAAAACTTCACGAGGATAATTTTGCATCCAAAGAAGAAGAGGAGGATCACAATGATGATATTAAATTTGTGTCCGATGAAGATCAAGTTGTTGAAAATTATAGAGAAGTAGAATAAATTTATGATATTTTATTAGTTGTATAATTTTGAACTCATTTTAAATTTGATGTTATTGTGTTGAAGTTATAGAATGTGATTTATTATATAATTTATGTTGATACCGTGGAATCCACCTAGCGACACATAGTCCTCGCCTAAGTGGCCTAGGTGCTGGTCTGACGCCCGACTAGCGCCTTGCGAATTTTAGAATCTTGTTAATTATGTGTGTTTTCTTTATTGTAGTATGCCATAAAACAATTTAAAACTTAAAAAAAAAATCAAAATGAGGATATGACCTACTTATTAAATATATTGGAAAAATTATAATATGGTAGTTACATCTCCGTTAACAAATTATTAAATTACGTTGCAAGTTTAATAATATAGAAATTGTAAATATTATTTACCTTATTAAAAGTCAATATTTTTCTATATTTTTTCTTTTCAAGCCTATTAAAAGTTTTGTTTGGGAGAAATATTTTTTCTTTAACTCTGACTTCTCTAGTATAATTGACCCAATCGAGGAGTTAATTGATACATATTGTTCGATTTTTTTTAGGGGGTGTCCTTGTCGATATGCCATATAACAAGTCTGTATATTGCTCATTTAGGTTTCTTGTAAGGAATTGAAATTATTTAGTAATATAATAATTGAATATGGTGTATTAGTTCTTTAATTATATCTCTATTTGTACAATTGCAGTTCATAGCAAAATGTTTGTGGATGATTGCCAAGATACAAACTATCTAAAAAAAATGTTGAACCATGTAAGATGGGGCGACCTATCTGCCCCATGGAAGTTTTCCACTTGCCAGGGTAAATCGGGAAGTGCTCACGGCGGCCCCCAGCATCCCGTGGTTGTGTCCTCCATTTGGAGGAAAAATCCCTGCAAATGCGCCGTAGCTGGGATGGAACTGCGGATGCCTGGGTGACAACTTAGCGTTCTTCCGCTGCACCGTAGTCCCGCGGCAAATACTATCTAAATAGATCTACAAGAGGGAGTAATTAAGTATATTTTATACCTATTAACAGTAATAAAATACATTTTCGCTTGTTAATTGACACAAAAACAATGACTTTTAATCATTACAACTCACTTGGATATAATGCTAAATCAACATTCAATTTTGAAGCAGTGGTGAATATACAATATTTTGAAATATGAGTATTGCATCATTGGTAAATATAAATTAATGTTTATGTTTGTTTTACCATTTTATGCTTATAAGTATTTGAATTCAAATAATATTCTTCTGAGCAACTAATATTCATCCTTGTTTAGAAGATTACCACCGCATGGATAACTGAGTCTCTATTATAGTTAATTGTCCCAAACAAGAAGCGAGGCAAGTAAAAAAAATATTGTGAATATGATTTTTTTTTCAGAATTGAAATATTAAATTGTTCATGATATTACAACAATAACTACTTTTTTGTGATGTAATATATGAGATTTCTGCAATAACCAAATTTAGAATAGATATCTTAGTCTCAATTTTAAGGGACAAGTTCTTCAAATTTTTGGTTGAATGATCCATCTTGCTATAAAAGTCAAGAATACTTGGGGTAGGGATTGTAAACATAAATTTGTATGACTTGTATAACTATATTTGTTAAATATTTCAATATTCCTACATATGTTTTAAATGATACAGCATAGAACTATAGTTACATCTTGTTAATAAATTTATATAAATTCACTATGCAATACTCCATTAGCAAGAATACAAACAACCATAATAATAATAAAAAAATAATCAATATATTTATTAAAACTGTAACCAATTCAGTATACAAGTCACACAAGACTGTTGTAATATGGCTCTGTGCTGTCTTGTTTAAAATATGTAGGAATAATTAAACATTTCACATATACAGTTATATAAGTCACAAATTTAGGTTTACAATCCCTACCCAAGTATTTTTGACATTTACAGATGGACCATGCAACTGAAAATTTGAAGATTGAGACCAAGACATCTATTTTAAATTTGATGGTGCCAGCTTGTTTGAAGTCCATCTTCAAATCATATAGCAGACATCTCATATATTGCATCACAAAGAAGACATAGTTATTATTGTAAATACCATGAGCAATTTAATATTTCAAATCTGATAAAATTTCACATTTATAGTGTTTTTCTTTTACCTACCTCACTTCTTGTTGGAGAAAGGTATTTATGGAGTGATAATTCTAAACAAAGATGAATATTACTTTCTCACAAAAACATTCTTTGAATTCAGATACCTATAAGAATAACGGTAAAACTAACATAAACATTAATTTATACTCAAATAATACAAGATTGATATTTCAAAATATTGTATATTCACCACTCTTTAAAATCAGATTCTGTTTAGCATTATATCCAAGTGAGTTGTAATGCATGAAAGTCATTGTTTTTGTGTCAATTGACAAGTGAAAATGTAATAGGTATAACAATATACCTAGCTGTCCAGGTCCGTGTGTGTCAGGTCCGTGTGTGTCGTACCGGTCTTCAACCAACATTTTGATACCAACTGTAATTGTACAAATAAATACATAATTGACCAATTAATATAACATATTCAATTATTATATTACCATATAATTTTAATTCCTTACAAGGAACCCGGATGAGCAAGATACAGACCTATAGTATAGTCTACCCGACAAGGTCTCTCTCTAAATAGAATCGTACAATACATATTAATTAACTCTTCGATTGTAAAAAACAATGCCAATTACAAACCGGAGAAGAAAGAAGCCTGTGTTAAAAAAAAGACCCGTCCTCCTAAACAAAACTTGTAATAGGCCTGCAAAGAAAATATTAATTTTCAATAACGTAAAAACAATGCCAACTACACACCGGAGAAGAAGGAAGTTAGTGTTAAAAAAAGACTCTTCCTCCGAAATAAAACTTGTAATAGGCAGCAAGGAAAAATATTAATTTTCAATAATGTAAATAAATATTTGTAATTCCTATATTATTAAACTTGTGATACAAATAACTTCTTAACAGGGATGTAACTACTATACTTTAATTTTTTCAATGTAAGCCTAAGCCACATCTTTATCTTGTTTTTTCTACTAAAACTAATTCTTCTGCACATACTGACTATAGTAATGGTTTTCTATCTCATTTTGTTAAGTTCAACAATCCTTGCTATCTTCTTCTTGGCCTCTTATTCAGAATTCCCTTAAGAAATTGAGATAATATCTCTCTCTTCTTGCAATTCATCCATATTAATTTGTGTTTTTCCCATGTCCCCAATAACTTCTACTTTTTTTATATTTTTTGAAGCTTCCTCTCTAATACCTCAACTAATTGTTCTTTTTGTCATGTAATGTTCTCATAATCTTGAATTCTTTTGGGCTCACAGATTTCTCTATTGCTCCCCTCCCTTTTTCAAAAGTATCAATAGGAGTATCCTTGTATTTTAGTGACTTCTATCATGTCCTTTCTTAATTATCTTTCTAGTAGCAACGAGTTCAGGATGAGGATATACTACATGATCACTTGATTATGCTTTCTGTTTCTATAATTTAAAATAATTCTTTAACTCCATGTGCTTTCATATATAAAGTATTACATACTAATTCCCTTATAAAAAATTAAATAAACTAGCAAATAGAAATTTATAACCAAAGAGTCCAACAAATCTCTTTAGATAAGGAAGTGACGGTCATTTCTTTTGAATTAATTGATGAAAAAAATTCACCAAAGGTGGAGCCATAAATTGATGGATGACTTCAACCCAAGTGAATCTATTTAGATTGTCAAAATCTTCTATGATATCTACAAGACCTTTAGGAACTTTATATGTATTAGAAAAAAAACAACACAAACAAATATATACAAAATATATAATTTATAAAATACTAAAATATCATCTATTTCAACTCTAGGAGAATATATTTTAAGCATCTCCTCAAATCTTGATTTAGTAGGTTCTTTATTAGAAAAATGAGAAAGATAAAGTCACTCATTGCATCAGTTGAATTAGACTGGAACAGAAGCAATCTACACTATCAAACAATAAAGACACTCTTCTGGTAAAACAAGTGGAACACTTGAAAACCTAGAAGTTTGAGATGTTGAATCCTAGCTTTGAAATATATTCACCAATTGCCCCCGGATTTATGAAATTTCTTGTACGTTCAAAAAAAACAAATGAGGATTGTTTAATGATTTTTTTGTCTATCATGTAAACGAGAAGAACCATGTTGCTTACCTTTACTTATTGAACCACCAAAAAAAGGATTAAAATGCCCTGAAATGTTGGTCCATTGGAGTTTCTTCCCAACATCAACTGATGCCTAAAATATTAGAAAAAAATAAAAACTAATATAATACTGAAATTTCCATCATATGGTAATGTAAAACAATCAAAATTTCAGATAGGGACAGTAGGATTTTGAGGAAAACTCATTATTAGATTTACAAACTTCAAATATAGAACAATAAAAAGTGTGGTTGTTGGGAACAATGCAAACCATTACAAAATCAAAGGAATTCAAGTGAACATATGAAAGAGAAAAATCTAAACATGTAAAGTTGGGGACTTCATGCTTGACTAAAACAGAAATCGGAAACATACAGAAGCAATCCACAATATCAAACAATAAAGACACCTCTCTTCGGTAAAACAAGTGGAACACTTGAAAACCTAAAAGTTTGAGATGTTGAATCCTAGCTTTGAAATATATTCACCAATTGCCCCTGGATTTATTAAATTTCTTGTATGTTCAAAAAAAAAAACAAAAAACAAATGAGGATTGTTTAATGATTTTTTTATCTATCATGTAAATGAGAAGAACCACATTGCTTTCCTTTACTTATTGAACCGCCAAAAAAATGATTCAAATGTCCTAAAATGTTGGTCCATTGGAGTTTCTTCCCAACATCACTGATGTCTAAAATATTAGAAAAAAAACTAATATAATACTCAAATTTCCATCATATTGTAATGTAAAAAATCAAAATTTCAGATAGGGACAGTATGATTTGTAGATTTTCACATTGATAATACTCTATGTTCCCCAATGAATTTTGAGAAAAACTCATTAATAGATTTGCAAACTTCAAATATAGAACATTAAAACAGTGTGGTTGTTGGGAACAATGCAAACCATTGCAAAATCAATTGAATTCAAGTAAACATATGAAAAAGAAAAATCTAAACATGTAAAGTTGGGGACTTCATGCTTGACTAAAACAGAAATCGAAACATACCTTTGGAGATGATTAAGAGCTTGAATCACATTCTCGCTCCATTCTGCAATAGGAGTCGAATTTACAAGGGTAGATTGCAAAATTAGAGGAGGGAGATGATGAACCAGTGTCGGGACATAGGATGAGAAGACCAAACTTGATGAGCGATTATTGGAGTTTCGGCATAAACTCTAAAACAGAATGGGAGAGGGAAAGAAGAGTTGTGTGTAGGGTCTTGGTTTCTTGAGGACATCAGTTTCGGCGATCTGAGAGAAGAGATGTCCAAGGGTATGTGTGCCTCCGAACCAAAAAACCCTTATTCCATTTTAAATTGTGGCTCAGATGTTTGAAAAAATGCGTTGGTGTTACATCTTTTGCAGGAGGGTTAGTATTGGAATTAGGTGCACCTTTTAGTAAAAAGCAAAGTATGGTGCTCCCTTTGAGAATTTCAGAATTTTGGGTGCGCCCTTTGGGAAAATGCCATTAAAGATATCTATCAAACACGAATAACCTAAGTATCAATATTAATTTTTGAAAATAAGCCCCATTTAATCCCTACAAATCACCCACAAGGTAATGTAGTAAAAAAAATTATGACATTAAATATAATCTTTTTGACATTTAAGTTATGTACAAAAGCTATTCAAGCAAGTTGAACAATACTTTTACTTACCTAAAATATGTATTAGATAATGGTAAAAAACTCTACAAGTTGATAGTATATACAAATGCATGTGTATGGAAAATTTATAGAGGTTTAAGAGAAAAACTAATTACGTTAATAACATGAAGTCTAAGAATCAACTAAAACTCATGATCAATAAATGAAATTCTGATCTAATTAGCATGCTATAACTTTTATCTAATTAGGAGAATGCAACACTCATAATAAAATAACCTTAACATTCTTAAAATTAACAACGTACACCAACTTATAATAATAAATCAACATTTTACTAAACCATGCACCTAATTTTCAATTATCTAAATCATGCACCGTACTTTCATATTTACCAATTCACACCATATTCTCATAATACTGGTGACACATTCCACGTATAAGCACATGCTTGTCCGAGAACTACCACGAACATCCTAGCCATTGAACCTTCAACGATGGAAAATTTATATGCATCCCAAAATTTTTTGATGAAACATGCAATCATTACTAATTTGCCACTTTAAAACATGTTCCAATGACTAAAATATACGATCTTTAGTAGCATTGGCTACTTCTAAAATTTTATTTCCGCTGAAGACAATATCAATAATTCGTAGCACTAACATGTATGCTCTCATGGTCTCTTACTAATTTACGACTATTATGATCTTGTATTTTTATTTTAAGATTATTATAATTCATTTTTCCACTGTACACTCGATTTCTCCCCCTTTTTTTTCCTTTAGTCTTGACCAAAAAATATATACAACTCGTGCATAATAGCCTTACTATATTTAATTAAAACTGGCACATGTGTTTCTCGGATAAATTGTTTTTGAAAATGTCAAAGTTTATTGAATTCTCAGCAGTGACTTTGGTTGAAACTCATTTATAGCCCTGGACTCATCAGAACCGACTCAAACCTGGACCAATCTAATCCTTGCAACCTCCTTAGTCGTACCATGCCCTCAAATCAAATTTTCAAAGCCTGAATTGCATCCAATGACTGTTTGAAATCTGTACAACCTTGAGATTTTTTGACACAAACTCATTGAGGAGCCTAAGTATATCATACCCATACTAAGATACCATCAAATGATTCCTTGGAGCCTCTTGAGTTTCACCATATCTTAAATTCATAATTCTAGGTACTGTATTGCCATCAATGCATCCTGACTAAAACTCACTAATGGCCCTAGCTACCTCAAATTGGACACAAACTATGACAAGTGCGTACCTTGCAGCCTCCTGAGTATGAATGCGCATATAAACCTAATTTCCAAAGCTTGGATTTCACCTTGTGAGTTCTGAAATGCCTTGGAAACTTTTGGCACAAATTCACTCTTAGCTCTTCATACCTACTTTAAGTCAACCATTAATAGATTCCTTGGAGTCTCTCGAGTCTACTTTACCCTGGTCATCGGCGGGAAATTTTCTTGGGGCTGGGCGGTCGTCCCAGATTCGGTGTTACCTGATTTAACATTTTTTTTTTCTGGGAGCCTCCTAAGTCTACTTATGCCCAATAATTCTGATTCTAGACACTATACGACCATTAGTGAGTTTTCACTAAAACTAGATTATAGCCTAGCCACCTTAGAATCAGCTCAAACCAAAACCAATCCTATTCTTGCAGCCTCCTGAGTCTGTCCGTGCCCTCAAAATTAATTTCCAGAGACTAGATTGCATCCTGTGTGTTTCTGAAATCTGCACATCCTTGAGAACTTTTAACATACTCACTAGGGGCCTAAACACATCGTATACACTCAACCTTCCCATGCTCAAAATCTTAATTCTTGACACTGTATGATCATTAATGACTTTTGTTCCAAACTTATTGATGGCCCTAACATCTCGAAACCGAATAAAACTTTGACTATTGCGTTCCTTGCAACCACAATGCCTTGCATTCCATTCCTAATTCTTGACAACACTCTTCGACCATTAGTGACTTTTGGCCTAAGCACTGATGACCCAAGAAATCTTTGAAAACTAGGACCACTGCATTCTTTGCACACTTATAAGTCTCACTTATGACTTTTTTTAAAGTAAATGTAACTTTTTGAATAACTTGATTAATGTAGGGAATATCCCAATCCTGATGAAGTACTCACTTTCACTAAATCTGTTAACTTGCAATTAGTTATGGGTACTACTGTTATGATATTTATATTTGGCTCTACTAAAGTTGTGAACAGAGAGACTAGTAATTATAGCTTTGACTTGAATCAACAAGTTCCATAATTTGAGGATGATTTATGTTATATTAGTGTTGGATTTGGACTCAACAAGAAATTAATGATAATAGAGTTGAAGCGGAAATTGAAAAGAATGTCTCAGAGGAAAACAAATACAACGATGTAGAAGAGCAATATCCTTTAACTGAAGATCTATGTGTAATGAACTCTAAACTTGTACTAGTGCAAAGGCAAGAACCAAATGAGTTTAGGGAATTCTATGTTGATCACGTAACATATTTCTTTCAATTTTTTATACATGAGTTGTTGTTAACTCTGCCATATTTCAAGATTACAAAAATAAGTACATATATCTATTAATGTTTTAGGTTTTTGCAATGCGATAAGATTTTAGGGATGCACTTGTCAAGTATGTAATAAGTACACGCTTCAAATACAAACCAAGGGACTTGGAAGATTGGACTTTAGGTGATTTTTAAGTATGAAAATTGTACATGGAGAATAATTACAAGGGGAGATACTGAGTTCACTGTTATAAAATATATAGAGGTTCACCAATGTGGTACTGCTCTAAACCCTAAAAATAATCGATCATGCTGCATGCACTTCTTCCTTTATAACTTTTCAAGTTGAAGGGTAGTTTGTGTTATCATATAATTATAGACAAGGATGATTCAAAGAGAGATGCAATCACATTTTGCATTGTATATACCATACCAGAAGATATATAATGCATGTTAGAAAGCTATAAAAAGTTGGTTAGTGATTACGATAAATATTACTTTGACCTTCCTAGACTTTTATGTGACTTAAGATATAGAGATCCAAATATATATGTTGCATTGAAGAGAAATGCTGATAATCAATTTCAACATTGTTTTTGGTGTTTTGACACTTGTGGAAGAATTTTCTAGCATATCTTCATAAACTAATTGGAATTTATACAACTCACCTAAGTGACAAGTATCATGATCTTTTGATGACCACAATAGAAGATGGTAATGAAAAATTTATTCTTGTTGGTTTTTAAATTTTTGAGGTTGGGTGTGGCCTTGCTTGGGAGTGATTCCTAAATAACCTAAAGATATTCCTTGTAGTTGATCCATCAACTATGACTATTGTATTTGGTAGAAGTCATGGAATGATATCTGCTATTAGTAAAGTTTATCCTACTAATCATGTTTTTTTTATTCCTATCAACATGGTTATATAACATGGTTATTGATATTCGTGCTAGGCCTGCATTATTATTGTTTTGGGCCATAGGATAGCCCAGTGCATGAAACTCCTGTCAATATGGAGTCCTGGGAAGGGTCTATTGTACAAAACCCTGCATTGCAAAAGACTGTTTTTGAAACTCAAACTCGTGACCACTAGGTCACATGGCAATAATTTTACCGTTGCACATGTAGATGCTTATAGATAGTTACAAAATACAAATTATGAAATTGACAAATGCACACTTCTATGGTAGGATCATGAATTATTTTGAAAGCTTGAATGCATTGTTCAAGGATACTCAAAAATTCTCCTAATAAAAAACGCTAAGAGGAATGTTGCTCAATGGTTTTATAATTGTAGGGAGGAAGTGTCTAATTTAGCAGAAATATTGACGTCTTTTGCTATGAAGTAGATTGAAATAAGGAAACTAAAAATTATATTGTATGCAATCTTTCCATATAACTTATTAGAAATAGAGGTACAAACCGTAGTATCTTTCTATTTAGTTGATTTGGAGAGTCATATATGCAATTACGGTGAGTTCCAAATTTTAGGATTTCTTTACTCACATGCTATTAGAGTGTGTTCATTTAGGAATATGGACCCATATAAATATTATAAGTACTATTTGTTATTAGAAACTTGGAAGGCTATTACATAGACCGTATTTACCTAGGTAGAAGTAAACATAACTTGGGTCCATGTTTTTGAATAAACACACCGTAATAACATGTGACCAAGGAAATCCTAAAATTTGGAATTCACCACAATTGCTTCTATAACTCTCCAAATCATTTAGATAGGAGGATGCTATAGTTTGTGCCTTTATTTCTGATAAGCTATATGAAAAATCTCATATAATTTAATTTCCTGTTTCCTTATCTCAATCTTCTTCATAGTAAAAGGTGTCAATAAAATCGTTGTGCAACTTTCTTCCTAGTGTTATATATTAGTCCTATAATTGTGAGTCCTTAAGTATCCTTATTCAACATTAATATCTTCTATCATAGTAGCAAAAAGGTGGAATCCGCCACCCAGGTCCCACACGGTTGACCCCCCCGACCATATGTGAGGAGGTAAATCAAGAAGCTGCGGGGGAGGGTTGTTCGTTCGATTTTGCCGAGAATTGACCCCGACCCATTGTAACAAGTTCCGCCCCGCAGTAGCCAACTCAACCTTGCCTCGAGGGCTTATAATACCTTCTATCATAGAAGTGTGCATTTGTTGATTTCATAGTATATGTTTTTTGTAACTATCTACAAGCATATGCGTGTGTCCCAAACATTGTCTGCATAACTCGATCATATTGTATAACTGTGTTTGCTGTAACTGTAGCCTAAAACAACCCTAATATAGGCTATCACGAGTATTTGTAACCATGTTATAGGACAAATGATAACAACAAAAAGCTTGATGAGCAGTAGGGTAAACTTGACTCATTGTATATATTATTCCATGATATTTGTTAGATACAATAGTTATAGTTGATAGATATCAGCATATCTTTAGGTGATTTAGAAACCACTCCTGCATGAGGCCACTCAGCCTCAGCAATTGAAAACTAATAGAAATAAATTTTCTATTATCATATACTACTGTAGCCATTAATAGAACATCGGGATACTTGTCATGTAGGGGAGGTGCATTAATTCTAATTAGTTTATGAAAATATGCTCGGAAAACTCTTCGACATGCACTAAAAGACCACAAATAATGTTGAAACTGATTATCACCATTCGTCTCCAATGTATATGTGTATATATATTGGTCATATATCTTAACTCACGTAAAAGTTTAAGAAGATCAAAGTAATATTTATCATAATCACCAATCACCTTTTTTTAGCTTTCTCACGTGCATTGTATGCCTTCCGGCACGATATATATGCACTCTAAAACCTGATTGCATCTCTTTGAATCATCCTTGGTCTATAATTATATGACAACACAAACTACTCTTCAACTTAAGAAGCTAGAAAGGAAGAAGTACAAGCAGCGTGATTGACTATTTTCAGAGCAGTGCCATATTGGTAAGACTATATTTGTAACAGTCAACTCAATATAGTCCCTTGCAACTAGTCGCCATGTACAATTTTCGTTCTTGCAATTTGCCTTTACTATAATCTTCTTAGAGTCCCTTGGTTTGTATTCAAATTGCCCACTTAATAAGTCCAGCCTTAAAATCTTCTCGTGTTACAAAAACCTAAAACAATAATAAATATATACTCATGTTTGTAATCTTGACAACCCATTTACAAAAAGTATATAAAATACATTACTTGACCAACATAGAATTCAGTAAACTCATCGCCTTTGCACTAGCACAAGTTTAGAGTTAAAGGAAACTATTCTTCTAGGTAATACATTCGTCCAGTGATTAGTGCATATCATTTGCTTCAAATCTATTTTCATTAATTTTTTGTTGAGTTTAAGTATCCTTAGTAATATAGCCTAGATCATCCTAATAGGAATTTGTTGATTCAAGTCGAATCTATAATTACTAGTCTCTTTGTTCACAACAATAGTAGAGCTGTGAACATCAGTAGAGCCTATATGTAAATATCATATTAGTAGTACTTATATTTATATTAAGATAAGATTAGCGAACAAGTCGTTCCTCTACTTGTCGGGCATGGTGAGACTTAGAAGGAGTGTGCAAGGAACGTAGTGGTTATGGTTTGGGGCGGTTGAAATGTGTCTAGTGCTAATAGCTTGTTTCAACTAAAAGTTATTGATGATCGTACAATGTCCAGAATTAGTAATATTGTGGGTATGATGTGCCAAGGCCCATTGGTGAGTTTGTGCAAAAAGTTCTCAAGGTTGTGCGAATTTCTTTATGTGAAAAGTTCTCAAGGTTGTGCAGATTTTAGAAACTCATAGGATGCAATCCAGGTTTTGAAAATTACGTTTGAGATCACGATTAGACTTACAAGGTTGCAAAGAACATGGTGATCATAGTTTAAGTCAGTTTTGAGGTGTCTAAGCCATTAGCGTGTTTAAATCAATAAGTCACTAATAATCGTACAGTGTCTCGAATTAGTAATATTGTGCATGGGGAGACTTAGGAGGCTCCAAGGAATTCATTAGTGGTGTCTCATAGTGGGTATAATGTGCCTAGGCTCTTAGTGAGTTTGTGTCAAAAGTCCATAAGGATGTGTAGATTTAAAAGATTCACATGATGGAATCCATGTTTTGAAAATTAGGTTTAAGAGCATGGTCAGATTCAGGAGGTGCAAGGAACATAGTGGTCATAGAGAGACTCAGGAGGCTTCAAAAAATCCATTGTTGGTGTCCTAGAGTGGGTATGACGTGTCTAGGCCGCTTAGTGAATTTGTGCCAAAAGTTTTCAAGATTACAGATTTCAAAAACTCACAAGATGTAATCCAGATTTTGAAAATTAAATTTGGGGGGACTCAGGAGGCTGCAAAGATTGGATTAGTTTTGATTTGAGTCAGTTCTGAGGTGGCAAGGGCCATCAGTTAGTTTTGGTGAAAACTTACTAATGGGTCATACACTGTCCAGAATCAGAAATGTTATGTAGTGTCTTAGAGTGGATATGATGAGCTGAGACTTGCCAATAGTTCTCAAGGTTGTGTAGATTTTAGAAACCTACAAAATGCAATTCAAATTTTGGAAATCAGGTTTAAGGGCTAGTCAGACACAGGAGGCTACAAGGTATACTATGGTCTTGGTTTGTATCGGTTCTGAGGCATCTATGCTCATTAGCAAGTTTCAACAAAAATTCACTAATGGTCGTAGAGTGTCCAAAATACAAAATGTTGGGCATGGTGTGACTCAGGAGGATGCAAGGAATGCAATGGTCATAGTTTGACTCAGTTTTGAGTTGTAGCTTCGGCTAAAAGTCTGATGGTCGTATAATATTCAAAATCAGGAATTTTGGTTATGAGGAGACTCATGAGTCTCCGAGGAATCTATTGGTGGTATCCTTGAGTGAGTATGATAGTCTGGGCCCCTTAGTGAGTGCATCAAAAGTTCTTAAGGCTGTGTAGATTTCAGAAATTCATAGGATGCAAGGACAGGATTGGTTTTAGTTTGAATCGATTTTGAGGTGGCTAGGGCTATCAATTAGTTTTGGTGAAAATTTAATAATGATTGTATAGTGTTCAAAATCGAATTGTTAGACATGATTAGACTCAGTATGCTCCAAGGAATCTATTAATGGTGACTTAGAATGCTCCAAGGAATCTATTAATGGTGACTTAGATTGAGTATGATGAGCCTAGACCCCTCTTTGGACTTGTGCGAAAAGTTCTCAAGTTTGTGCATATTTCAAAAACTCACAAGATGAAGTCCAGGCTTTGAAATTATGTTTAAGGGTATAGTCAGACTCGGGAGGCTGCAAGGCATGCACTAGCCATAATTTGTGTTGATTTTGAGGTGGCTAGGGTTATTAGTGAGTTTTGGCCAAATTCACTGATGGTTGTACAATGTCTAGAATCATGAAACTCATGAGGCTCCAAGGAATTCTTTGATGGTATCTTAGTGTGGGTATGATGTACTTAGGCTCCTCAAGATTATTAAGACCCGAAAGTTTTAGTGGGAATAAGATTCTAGATGTCGCCGAAGCTATAGAAGATTTCTTTCGTTGAATATTTTAGCCATCAAAATAGGATTTAGGGCGATAAATTAGTAATAATGAATTTTTTTAGGATGTGTAAATTTTCCCTCGTTGATAGTTCAATGCTCGGATGTTCGTAGTGGTTTAGACGAGCACGTGCTTTATGCGTGGACTGCATCAGGGGTATTATGGGAACATGATGTGTGAATTGGTATATATATATGAAAGTATGGTGTGTTTGTGTAACAAAGTTGGGTGTGTGATTTTGTAAAATGCCACAATAAAATCTAAATAATGAAATCAAACTCTTATCCACTAACCAAGGAGGTGATAGCAAGATGCATGATTATGAGGATCAACTTGGATCTTCAATCTGGATATCCAATAGCTATAGTTTAAACCTTATAGGAATCATTATCAACACAAACAAATAAAGGAAATTAAGAGAATCTTAAAGATAAATATAACGGGTTGCTCTTCGATCTGAAAGCCAAAAGATTGCCACTGAAATCTGGAGATGATATTAGGAAGGGAGACCAAAGGTGGCCATGTGGAAAGGCCACTGTCAAAAATGGATGGTACCAAGAGTGAGAGAAGAAGTTGAGAGAGAGGGGAAGCTAAGGGGTGTCGTCTATGATTGTTTAGGCTTGGCCCTGAATGACATGCCACACATGGATAGTAGGCGGGAGGGATAGAGAGAAGTGGGAAAGGGAGTGAGAAGGAAAAGGGTAGAAGGGAGCATGTTCTTGGAGGAGAGGGGGGATGTTTGAAACTCACTAACGATGTTAGGTAGGGCCATGCATACAAAGGCAAAGAGGCTGGTGGTGTCGTGGGGAGGAAGGGGAATTGAAAGAGGGAGGGGAGAGGAGAATTTGTGGTAATAGGAGGGTATAAATAGTTCTATCCTCTCAAAACTCCACTAACTCACCTAAACACAACCAAACAATACTGTCCCACGTGTGAAGATAGTTTAACTCTAAATTAGCTAAAATGAGTACAAATCGACCTCGATTTAAATCCACTTCATGTAATTAGTGTGACTACTCAATGATCTTTGCACAAACTTATACCAACTTCAACTTGACCTCGAAATCCCTAAATATTAGTTTGGTTTAATAAGATTTGTCATCTAGTTCTTTGAATGATCCTGTGACAGTGCAAGCATACTGTTAAGGGTTTTGAAGGTATGTGCCAATGATTCTAGATTCATGACCCTTGATGCCCACCCTAATCCTTTGAGTGCCTTACTCTTGTGAGGAAGAGGGGGTTCTAATTTATGTGTGCATCACCCACCTGTTGAGAATTTAATACAAGTTGATCTAGTTTGACCTTCAGTATATAAGATGTTAGTCCAATTTAAGATCTTAAAATTTGATACTTTGTTCTGGGGTTGGCGGCAGCTTTGTGAAAAAAATTGAAAATGTCCAAAAACATGTTAGATGATTTTTGACTGTCCCCTAAATTTCAGCTCAATACTAATTGTGACAGTTTAAATTATTATGCTTTGATTCTTGAACTAGCGTGGCATAAACAAATATGCAAATGCTTTGGTAAAAGCTTGAGCATAGCAAGCTTTTTAATACACAAGCTTGAATAAATATTTAGAGATTGCTAGGCCAAGTTCTTGTATTTTTCTAAAAACAAGCTTTAGTCCAGTCTAGCTTGTTATGCCTTGTATATTTGTCCAATGTTCATATTATTATTATTTTTTCGAATTGCAGCTTATAGAGAAAGAAGCAATTGAGTTGAAGCATAAATTTGGAAGCCCAAGGCGTTCATTGATTGAAGATTCAAGGAAGTAGTCAACTTGATGAAATAAATAATATTCCTAATGAGATGCAAGAAAGTAGGTAATCAAGTTTATAGCTTTGCTAGTGCAAGAAATTAGGTAATCTAGTGGTTAAGTGTAACTTTAATAGCTTAGTGCAAGAAAGTTACTGTGCTAAATAGTTTAATCCCTTGTTTGGGTAAATGTTGGTTTTCTTTTTCTGTGCATTTCGATATATTTAGTGTATTTCTTTGGTCTCAAAATTTTCTATATTCATTTTGTTTTCTTGATATGGCTTTGCCCTTGCTTTTGTTATCAAAACAACACTGTTATTCTAACCCGGTTGGAACATGGTGGAAAGATCCAATCTACATCTTTGATCTCTGCGTCAGCAGATGCTGTTGTAGGTGATGATCGAGTCGGAAGCAAACAACTTCATATTCAGCTTGACCCATCCTGCAGCACAACTGTGCTCTGCTAGCTGAAACAACCATTTGTATTTAGAACACGCTGTTGTTTTGTTCATCTTTCTGACCTGACCAACTGAATGTATTTTTGCTCAATTTTCCCTACTACCTGCGGTACCAGATTGTTATTATTCAAGGTTTTTTTTTTTTTTAAAAAAAAAAATTAAGACAGCCCTGTTCTGTTGACAGCATTAACATACTGTACACCTGCTTGACTGTAATAATGGCTGCTGGTGGAAGTCTTCTCGTATTAATCTTTAAAATGGCGGTCATTGTGTTCTTTCTGACCCCGAGACATTGCCATTTTAGCAGACGTGTCAAAGGCATACTCAGGTTAAGAAGGTTAGCACAAAATGATGATACAATGGCACTTTGACATGTAATACGTGTTCACATCAATGTGGACGAGGTAGAGTAGAATGATGCTTGAGTATTGGTTATAATAAAAAGTGATTATATTCACTTTAAATGTCTCTTAAAGTCGGTTTTCAGATTATGTAAAGGAAGAAAAATTACAGGTTAATTTTTAACTGACCGTTAAAGTTAGTAAGTGGATGAGAGGATTTTTTTTTTTCCCTGAAGACATGTCCGTCAGAAATTAATCTTTTATCCCATTAGAATAAGTCTATCACCTTTTAATCATTCAGAATTGTGATGCATATGAAGCTTGTCAATATGAGAATGCATATCAGATTGTGACCCAACATCATTCTCTTTCAAGATGCCAGTCTCATGTTTTTTTTCTTTCCTCTTTCAGGTCCAAGTGTCCTGTCTGACCTTGTTTTGAATGGTTTGATGTGCCATGTTCTCTAAATTTAAGAGTTCGAGACAACGATTAAAGAAGAAAATAAAAAAAAAAAAGTTTATTTCCAATATGAATGAGAATAGAGGCTTAAAAAAAGTTTTGGATAAAAGTTTATGCACCATCACGGCGTAGCGCAAACGGTAGATGAGGAATTGATTCTTAGGAATTAATAATTTGAGATTTATCCCACCATTCATCTTGTACTTGTATTTATATTTCTTCAAATTTATGTGGCTGATATATATATAGAGAACATGGTGGTTGGAAGTTGGTAGGGGCGCCAGACTTCTCATCGGTGGACTTGCGGGTTTTCTTCTCACAGTGATATCATTCATCTATTCAACTACGTGGAAGTTACGCTTGGTGGCAGAGGCCCTCCTTTGAAGGACGACGTCCCTTGGGCAGCTCTTTGGCCGAAGTTGAAGGGGATGATTAGCTGTTACCAGATTCTTTGGGACAGATCCTTTACCGGGTACAAGTTTCATCTTTTTGGTAAACTTGCTCCTCTCCCCTGTTTCTTCGTGTTTTCCTCGGTTTCCTTGGTTTTCTTTGGTTCCCCTTTCCTCCTCTTTCCTGGCTCCCGAAGGAAGGCCTTTGATCAATCACCTCTCGTTGCAACACACGTCATTGATGCTTTTTCGGGAACTGCATCATCGGCTAACACATTGCAAGAAAGAAACCCCTTGAAGAATTAATCCGCATTAAAGGTCATTAATTGCAAAAGATATTGGTTTTAATTGGAGTGTTGTATTTTTGGGAAGGCTAGTGTGGTAAATTTGAATTGGTGATTACCTCTTTCAAATTGGGAGTGACATTTAGTGTGTGGCCGGTAGGGGTGTAATCAAGCCGAGCCGAGCCGAGCCGAGCCAAACACTTGAATGTTTGAGTTTGTCTCGTTTATAATCGAGTCGAACTTGAGTTTTATTTAACGAATATATTCATAGCTCACGAACTTATTCGAGTTTTTATCGAGCCTAAATGAGCTTAATAAATATAGATTATAAATTAAAATATTTATTAAAAACTAAATTATATATTTATATAAAATTATAATATTCTTATTAAAATTTATAATTGTATTCTAATAAATAAATTTAATATATTT
>JBBMJZ010272158.1:0-18408 GCA_037833815.1 Zingiber zerumbet
ACGACGATAGTGACTTAGGCTATAATGGCAGCGACATGTCACGGAAGATTTTGCGGTTAAATTAGAGTTAGGAAAAGGAATATAAAAGAAATTAGAGGAAGAAAAAAAATGAAAAGAGGAAAATAAAAGTTTAGGATTAGAGGAGGAAGAAAAACCGATAGAGAAAATAAAAATCACTTGGGAAAAAGAGGAAAATGGGTTCGGCTGAAAGGGTTTTAATTGAAATTTTTTGCTAAAAAGGCGAGAAAGTTTCAAAATTTATGACTATACCTTTTTAAAAAAAATTTCACATCGTATTAATATTTTCCATTCCAGGGGTAGCGACCGCACCCCCTGAGCCTTATATAGCTACGCCCCTGTATAGGTAGAAGTTGGCTTGGCAGTTACAAGCGATTGCAAGACAATTTTGTCAAATTGCCATGCCACATATCCCAATTGCCTGTCCACATCACTTGCTGCTTGGGCACCATGCCAAACATCAACTCGCACCCTTGTGCTTGGCTCAGGCTCGACTCCACAAACTGGTTGCTTTGGCACCATGCTCAATGCTAACCGAGACACTCAATGCATGGCCCAAGTCCTACACTACGAACTCAGGTGAAAACAACCTTCTCGCTGCTCCATCCCTCGTGTTGCATTGCATGTGCCCGCCGCATGCCATGGTTAGCCTTTTTTGCAAGCCTTGCTTGGCTAAATGCTCAGACTCTGCATATCCAATCTTCACATCTGTTCACCACCGTCAAGTTGACCTCTTGCTCGACTTGTTCTTGGATAGCCCCCATATGCTGCCGCAAATCCTGTTGTTGCTTAGCATGCCTTGCGCACATGTCCAATAAGCTGGATCAAAGGAACAACAAGTAGTCAATTCTTGTGCCCAACCTTGCCAACGAGTTAAGGAGCTAACAATAGTTCATTAGTGAGTTTGTCGCTTGTTCATGAGCTAACTACTACAATGTTACAAGGGCCACGAGTTCACCATTAATTGTAAGATTGTTGATTGTTGCCACGAGCCCAATGGTGAGCTCACATCGTACTCACGAGCTCACCACGGTTGCTTAGCCGCGAGTCTATTGGCCTCCTTGCCATGAGTTTGTCAATTGATTGATCATCACAAGTGCAAGTGTGTTGAACTTGTTGGCTTGCACATTTGGTGGTAATTTTTTTTGGCAAAAATTCAAAGGAGTCAAATGGACGCTTTAATTAATATGAACTATCCAAAATACTCTAATATTATTTGATCATTTGACCGTATAGAAACTAACAACTAACTTCTACAGTTATAGAAGCACTAGTTTCTACCAGAGTCACTTTATATATTTTGATTTTACCTCTCTGAGTGATAATTTAGTTGAAATAATATTTTAATAAGTAAAATAAAATAATGAGAACTCTATAACATTTACTATATTTCAAATGAACTGACAGTATAATTTAATATATAGTTTTTACAACGTGGGGAAATTATTTACTAACTTTTACAATGTATAGAAGCTAATTGTTAGTTTCTGACTTAATTTATATAATTTTGATTTTATTTTTTTTAATAATGTCCTAATTAAAATAACATTTCAATAAATTTAAATAAAATAAACATGTAGACTTTATGGACATTCATTATATTTTAAATAAACTTAATATAATACGTATAGACTTTGTGAACATTTATTCTATTTCAAATAAATATAATTTAATTATGATCGTACATGTAACTTTATAATATGAAGTAACTATTTACTAGTTTCATATGCTTTTACAACCGCATTGAATCTAGGATATATTTAAAATAAAATTAAAGAAGGGATGTGTATTTATTTATTTATTTTTAGAAAAATGAGCGTTAATATAATATTTCTCTTAATCTGGGCCGTTTTTTATTTTTGTTTGTTTTTTTTTCAACAAAGAGTCTCTTCTGGGCTTCATCCCCGTCAAACCCCGCAGCTCCTATAATCTTACAATTTGATCACATAACGTTAAATCTCGATCTAACGGGTGGAACTACGAAACGCGGTAGAGAACCGTCGTGAGCTTTGATTTGCCGATTTTACCCCGCTGAATCCAAATCCCAGAATTCATGCTACAATAATAAATGACAAGGGTAATTACGTCACATTGCCACCCAATTTTCTATTTTTTGCTCCTATTTGATTCCTTCGTCGATGAGGTCGGCTGGGGAGGTTAATTGGATAGCCCGTCGATTTGGTGAAGCAAATTGCCGAATACTTCGATAGTTCGATTGCGTGGGCTTTGATCTGAAAGTGGTCGTCTTCAATTGTCTTTGTTGTCTTCCACCTTCATCTTCTAGTTTGGGCATATCCGATTTGGCTGCGGGGAGATGCAGAGCAGGTCGAGGGTCTCGGAGATGCTGACCAGGAGCTTCAAGCCCCAGAAATGGTTAGCAAATTTCCGTTTCCGTTGCTGTGGAGTCTTAATTTTTTTTTCCTTTGTCTGTGGTATTCTCGTTGGGGCTTCTCGATTTTCTTGCTCTTTCCCCCTTTATTTGCTTATCTCGTTGGTGATTGGATTTGGCGGCAGCAAGACTTCGCTGAAGCTGGCGGTGTCTCGTATAAAACTGCTCAAGAACAAGCGGGAGGTGTTAGTGAAGCAGATGCGGCGGGATTTGGCTCAGCTCCTGGAGACTGGACAGGAACAAACCGCTAGGATTCGGGTCCGTCTCTATTTACTGAATGGTTAAGTTAATATTGATCGATGATCCAGGATGCAAAAGGATGGATTTTGAGAATGATAGTTTCAATCAATTTATATGAGTTGACTCCTTGCATGTGTCTGTTTTATTTTTCATCATTGTTTGTGCATTTATTTTATCTGCGTTCATATATACTTTTGAATGATAATCAACATGTCTTCTTTATTCTCCCTTATGGTCTCCATATTAGCGACAATGGTATGGCCCTGATCATAGGGTCGCGCCATAGGATCTCGGATATTATTGTTTAGCAGCCATTGATTCCTTTAGGATCATGACTGACTGACTAGCCTCGAGGATTGTAAACGAAAGGTGTTTTCAAAGCATCACATCTATCCGGCTCCAACCTTAAAAGCATGTTAGTTTTTTTTTGTTCCTTGCTCCTTGTATGTACAGTAGTTTAGTAGACTTAGCCACGTAGGTAAACCAAATTAGCAGAAGTAGGTGTCATGGCTTAATAGACGTTAACTGGTTTTGTAGGCCTTTTCAGAGGCATTCATGCAAGATGTATTAACTAACTACATGTAGTCCTTGAATTGCACCCAAGGGAGTAGTGGCTGCAGTCCTTGATGAACTTTTTGTAGTAGCTCAGAGTCCAAGGAAAATCCACAACTCGTTGTCGATCTCAGTTAAGTCCACTTTAAGATGTACACAACAAAGATTGGTAGGTGGATATTGCATTCATCAATACGAAGTGAGTGCATTAGGAGGAACAAGAAATTCTCATGATGAGTGTGGAAGCTAGCTATGATGTTGCATTAATTTCTTCTATTTGTGTTTAGTTCAGACATATATAATTTAACCATAAATAACGTCTGCATCTGATATCTTTTTTATGTCTATTTAGATTTTAGAGTAGTTTAATGCTTGTCAAGCGGCAATATCTTGAAAGAGGATATTCTAATAGGTGATTTTAGCGATATTGCCCTGAGGAAATTTAGAATGCATTCATGATTATGTCTTACTTTCCTTCCCTAGTGAGTTTAGTGATATTGCCACTGAGAAAGTTCAGAATGCATACAAATATCTGCTTTGTCTAAACCTTCTACATTGATGATTACAGGTTGAACATGTTATAAGAGAACAGAAGACTATGTCAGCATACGAGCTCATTGAGATATATTGTGAAATCATTGATTCACGTTTACCAATAATCGAGTCACAGAAGTATGTAACTTATTTTTTATATTTTGTTTGTTTGTTCATTCTCTAAATTACTTTGTCTATTCTTTCCGCTTTGCACTCAATTTTATGTTTGCCCATGCAAAATATTCAGTTGTTAGATGTGATACATATATAATATATATCTCAGACATAGATATCTTAATTGACAAAAGTGATTACTCAATTTAAACTAAATGACTTACCTTTTCTAGTGTCAACAAACTGTAGGAAAAGTAGAAACCCACTCTCTAAATGTGGGACACGTGTCACCAGTCAAGCCATGCAGGCAGTAATATTTATTTCCATGTCATATTCTTCTGATGATTTATCTACATGTTGCACTTGAAAACGTCTCTCCCTATTTAAGATGCCTCCGGTGTGCATGTGAGAACAAATACCTTTATTTTTACCCCCAACTTCTGTGAGGTCATGGCAAATCAACCACCCAAACACCTTACATCCATCCCCCACTGAGATGGCCTTCTCTAAGATTTCTCTAAGATAAAGCAAGCAGAACTATTGTTTTTTAGTCCATTTCATTATTCTATCAAATACTTCTTCCATTTTTACTGTGTTCTCTTGTGTGATGCCTCTTAACATATAACATATTTAACAATGTTATCTCATCTTTCCTGGTAAACAGAATTTTAACTTATACAAAATAGATAACTGTTCGATTGTATCATTGATATAAAATCTGATAGTTGGGTTCTGGCTTTTATAATGTGTTTTAGGTACCCTTTTGCAGAAATTCTTGTACTGGTTATTTCTCCTTTTTCTACTGGTTATTTCTCTCACTCTGAAGTTGTTTTCTCAAGCAAGTTTTTATTGTCTTCATTGTTGGCATGCTAAAATGCATTCTTCATTTGTTACCCAAGATAACGGGAAATAACAACCTTCTCAAATTGAAATTCCAAATAACTCTACAAGATTGTTGATTGTATTTCTTTTAACTATTTTTGCACAAGATCTTTCCTGGCATTGAATTTTTTAAATCTTGAAAAATGCAAATTTTGTAGGACTTGCCCCATAGATCTGAAGGAAGCAATATCAAGTGTAATATTTGCATCCCCAAGATGTGCAGATATCCCAGAACTTATGGATATTCGCAAACATTTAACAGCAAAGTATGGTAAAGATTTTGCTAAGGCTGCTCTTGAACTTCGGCCCGAATCTGGAGTGAGCCGTATGGTAAGGTTCAATTTATTAAGCTACCTCTGTTAATAGGAAATATGATAAAAGTGGCAAAGCTTCTTCTCTTCTTGTCTTCCCCCCTTTTTTAATTGGAAATCAAAAGCCCTCCATTTTTTGCTAAATAGTCTTTTTTTTAAAACATTTAATTCACAAATTTTGCTCATTATTGTTTCCATTTAATTTAATGTTGTTTAGATGGTTGAAAAATTATCAGCAAATGCACCTGATATTCAGACAAAAGTTAATGTCATGACTGAAATTGCTAAAGAACATGACATCAAATGGGAATCAAAAGCATTTGAGGAGCAAGTTCAAAAGCCTAAGGATGACTTGCTGGTAAACTGCAACATTCCATCACTTTATAGATTTATTGTAAGCTCCAAGATGCAGTTAATTCTAAACTTGTGAATCTGCATTTGAACAGAGTGGTCCATCCTCTTTCAGTAGTTTGGATAAGATGGAAATTAAATCCTTCAATGAGAAACCCTCATTTGTTCGTGGACAGAATAGTGAATCGACTACCACAGTCTCTTCATATAATACTACAAGTCAACCACAAGGTATTGTCGACTATTCTAATGAACACGACCCATACTAGTACTTCAGTTCCTGTCTAAACGTTTATTACATGTATGAAACAATTTAGTTTCCCATCCTTGGTTAATTCTGTTTACAAGCTATTTGTTCCATTCATTGTCTAAATGAGATCTTTTCTGGTGTGGAAGCAGTCAAATCAACACTTGCTGAGGAAGAGAATGTGCATGGTTCTAATTGGAAACTTGAATTTGAGGATGCAACTTCTGCTGCTGAGGCAGCTGCTGAATCTGCTGAAAGAGCTAGCATGGCAGCTAGAGCTGCTGCTGAATTAGTAAGGCGTGGGAATGTTTCTAGCCCATCTTCTGGTAATGCACCATCTGCTTATGTTATGAAAAATGAAGGCTCTCAGTCAACAAAAAGCAAATATCAGGATAGGAATTACACTTCTCGTTTAGAAACATCTGAGGATACTAATCGAAAAGGTTCTGAGTTTGTGAAACCAAAGACACAAGATGTGCAGAAAGATGACTTGGTAAGGACCAACAAATTAACTGAAGATAAAACCTCAAATAATAATCTCGATGGTAGAGAAAAACCGATGTCAGAGAAGACCCAGTTCATTGGTTCAGCAGTCCATCCAGTATCAGGAAATAATCTTCGCCAAGATGACACCAAACCACATCATTATGCTCAAGGAAGCCTTTCGGATATTAGATCTCCATCTAAGTCTGATGCTGATGATAGTGATAGTGCTGAAGGTAATGATGATAGTATTGCAGACTATGATCAAGGACATGGCACATATCCTTTTTCAATTCATTCTAATATCTTCAAGGAAAATAAAACAACGGATTATGTTGAGGATCAAACTGAAGCCCATTCTTTCACTGTACATTTTGATGACTATGATGATCAATCAAGGCACAATGAAAGGAACTTGTTAGACTCATTTTTGCCGCAACAAAGAGGACCTCCTAGTCCCTCATTAAACACGGACTCTTGGAGAAATAAGGAGAGTGCAACTGGTTTTCTAAATAATGAATTCATCTCCTCACATTCTTTCATAGAACCACAGCAAACAGATTATTCTGAGAAGATAGAAAAGGCTGATTTTCAGGAAGATTCAGATGGCAAACTGCCTCCAAAGTATGACTCACCAAAATATGACTCTGGTTCAGAAAATGAAATGGAGATGGAGAAGGCAAATGCTGGAGTTCAAAACAATGAAATCAGATCTTCACATTCATTCTCAGAACAACACCAAAGTGATCATTCAGAGAATATCAGAAAGGCTGGCCCTCAGTCAGATTCTGATGACAATCTGCATCCGAAATATGACTCACCAAGATATGATTCTCCTTCAGAGAGTGAAGACGAGATGGAGAAGATGAATTTATTGGAGCGCAGGGGATCAAGCAATTTTGTAGATGCTGATAACAGTGCTGGGAGAGGCCCATTACCAGCACAACCTAGTCATAGAACCAGTTCCATGGATGATGCCATGGTATTTGACGAAGGTAATCAAGTTTCACCTTCCTTTCATAATGAAAGAAACCTTGAAGTCAAAAAAGGTTCTAATGATAAGGATCGGAGATCTGGTCTTATTGTGCATAATAACCAGCAAAGTCAAAGAATTGACATATCTTCTCACTCTGATGATACAGGGCGAGGATCAACAGAAGAAGAATCAGAAGATGTAACTGCATCAAATGAAGGGTATGAAAGTGGAGTCCTGAACTTTGGTAGATTGTCTGGTGGATTGAGGAATAAAGGATACACTGGTCCATCTCATTTACAAAAAAGCAATGCTGATGTTTTATCCAGGACAAAACTAAATTCTTATGATACTTCTCTTAATAACAATGAAGAGATAAATGTCAGTGCAGCAGTTTTTTCAGCAGACATTGAAGAGAAACAGAGTAAAGATTTGCATACAAATGTTTCCAGGATTAAGATAAGAGCTTCTAGAGCTAATACAGATACTAGTCTTGGTAGTGATGGGCCATTGGCAGATGGTTCATCAAGATCAGTTCACTCTGAGTATAGAACTGAGGATTTGGGCAGTCCGGTTCATGAGTCAAATCTCCAGCAGCAAGAAGGAAAAGAGCTTAGCAAAGCATTTTTAAGAACCTCAGCAACAAACCCAAGCATAGACAGCAACACAGAGCAAATTTATGCAGCTGGGACTAGACAGTCAAGAGACAGTGTTCGGACCTTCCGAAACCAGAAGTTGAACATGCAAATTAAAACACCATCAGAATCTGAAGTCTCAGAAGAGGGACTTGACAGTCAGAAAGCACATGTGAGACCTTATAATGCATTGAGCTCCAGAAAGCCAATCAGTAACTCTAATTTTGATGACAGAGAGACGGACAACCTTGGGTCACAAACCGCTTCTGTAATAGGAGACAGAAATGCTATTAAGTTTTCTCGAAGAACAAGACCCGCAGCACAAGTTAAAGAAGATAAAGCCCCAACCATATTGAATCCTGCAAGGGAATCACAGGCTTTTCAATTAAAGTCTGCAACTGGATCTTCTTTTGCCAAAATAAAGCACTCTGAAGATTTCGAGGGCACCGAGAGGTCCCAGCATCGACAACCATACTCATTGACCCAAGAAGCTCCAGTGAAACACTTGCTAACTGAACCATCCACGATGAGCGAAAGTCTGAAATTATCCCAGGATAAGTCAAGGCAGTCTTCTGTTAAAGAAAAAATGGAAAAATCAACTACGACCAATTCATATTCAAAAGCAACTTCACGTGAACCTTCAGTGAAACACTTGCCAACTGAGCCATCTGCAGTCAGGGAAAGTCCGAGGTTATCCCAAGATAAGTCTAGGCAACCTCCTGTTGAAGAAAATAATGAAAAATCTACTGCAACCAATTCAAGTTCAACATCAATTTCACGTGAAAACTCTTCAAAAAATTCATCTCATGTTCATCCCAACCTTCCTGATTACGACTCTATTGCCGCTCACTTTCAGTCACTTCGAGCAAATGTGCGTAAGTAGGCAAATTGCTTCTTCTTCTTCTTCTTGGGGCAGTAATTTTGCACAGTAGAAGTTTGTTGGGTAAACATTGGCTTTTTCATTTTGTGGAGAATTATTTTGATTGTTCGATACAAAGTTTGTGAAAGTAACTAGCAGTTCATCCTCCAGAAAACTTATTTATGTTGTAAAGTTGAATAAAACTATGAGTGTACTGGAATGTTATTATACACGTCCTTATTCACTATGATGTGTGATTTGGCTCCAAACGAGACTATTTTGATATAGAGATCATTTGTTATCTCTAGCAGTGGTACTCAAATGACTGGACTGAACTGGCATTTGATTTCCAATTCGACCAATCTGTTGCCGATCTGGTTCTCAAAAGACTGCTGGTGATACGTGGTTTTTTATGACATCAGTCTAATGTAAATAAGACGACTTGTGCTTAGGGTCATAAATGAACTAAATATTTGTGAATAAACTTAATGGTGGACTTAATAAAAATTTATTTATATTCATTCAATATACATAAAATTAATTAAATAAATAAATTTGAACGACTCATTTAACTAAACAAATAAGATTGAATGTATATATGTTCAGTTTGTTAATGTTTACGAACAATATTCGTGAACTAAACTCTTATCAACTTACTAAATAAATAAAGAAACCTTCAAAATAGATAAACAAATTTATATTTTCAAATTCAATAACTAATCAAACAAACTTAAAAGGTACAAAGATTCAAACAATCAAATAAACTTGAATTGAGAATTTAATAACATCTAAACGAACCAAACTCAAACTAAGCTCAAATCAAACTCAAAATCATAAAAAAAGAATCAAGCCAAGTTTGAACAAGTATTTTAATAGCTTAATTCATTTTAAACTCTATTCAAACAAACTTGAACTTTATTTTAGCTCGGCTTGTTTAAAGCCCTAATGGTGCTAAAGCAATGAGATGGCAGTTTTAGAATTCAAATCTGAAATTGGACACAAATATTCTGAAGATCATGTGCATGATTATGTTGCAATCTGCGACAATTTGCCAACCTTATTTAAGCATTAGTTTGACAGGAAAATATTGGAACTGGTTGATAAAAACCCATATAAGTTGCCATAGGCATCGATGTGGTAATGGCCAAAAGACCGAAAAGACTGCTTTGGCACCAGATAAGTCATATCCATCTAGTAACAATCAACAAGGTGTCTCACCCACAGTTAAAGCTTCTGAAGTAATCTGATTATTTACACAAGAACCATGACAGATTTCCATCCCTTAAAACGATCCATCCAAAGCACATTCGTTAGTGTCAAAGACTACTTCGTGATTGCGCAAATCAGGAGCAGCAACTGCTCCTCTGTTCCACCGGTCGACCTTGTATCTTCACTGTAGCAGTTAAACCAGTGTTCATTGTTGGTTGACTTGCCATCCTGCATAGAAATACACATTATAGTTTCTTGTACAAGATTTAAGGAATCAATTTCATAAAAAAAATGTCAAAAGGAAACATTTCTTTATTTCAGTAGCCATGTTTTGAATAAATACGTGCACCAACAATATAAAAAGTGTATATATATCAAAGGGAAACCTGTTCTTTATTTCAGCTGCCATTGTCATAAAAGCTTGTTCGACATTTGTTGCGTCCTTTGCACTAGTCTCCAGGAATGGTATCCCGATTTCATCGGCAAATGCCTTCAGTCATAAAACTAGATAGTCTTAATAAAGGTAACTGACCGAGTGACCTCAGCATAAAACTACATTGCTTGATCGTAAAAGAAGGTTGAGTTAAGATACTGAGTCCCTACCTTGCCAGTTTCGTAGGAAATCACTCGGTTTGCAGTCAGATCGCATTTATTTCCCACTAGTAGCTTGTTTACACTTTCACTAGCATACCTATCAATCTCACTAAACCATTGTTTCACATTGTTGAAACTTTCCTGATCAGTTACATCATAAACCACCTGGCAACGTGGACAATCATGTTAAACTGAAGAACTTAAGCTTGAACACAAACAAAATAGGCGGACAGTTAGTTACAATAATCCCGTGAGCTCCACGGTAATAACTGCTTGTTATTGTCCTGAATCTTTCTTGACCAGCAGTATCCCACTACAGAGGAAAAAACAATTAGTCAAGATAGATAGGTGTTTATAACACAAGCATGACTCTTACAATTTGAAGCTTTATGGTTTTCCCATCTTGCTCAACTGTGCGGATTTTCTGATAAGAGAATAGCATGCATAAGCTAAAGACACCAATCCAGGAAGCAAAAGAGCAAACATTTCACAGATACTTACGAAGTCTACACCGATTGTACTAATGTAACTCTCCAAATATGAGTCATCCTATGCAAGATAGAAAAAATTTACATCAGATGAAAGTGCATGAAAACAGAAATCAAGAATAGGACTAGAAGTAGCTTGAATAAGTTACCATAAACATTGAGTGCTTCATATAAAACCATCAGTACTGACAATTTCTTATTTAGCAAGCATAGATATCCACATGAAAATATAAATATATCAAGAGAAGAGTTCCAACTCTACCATGAAAGGAAAAGGTAAAGCTTCTAGAATTAATTTGATTGTTTGCAGTTTAAGCAACCCTTACAGCAACATCATTTTTTATGCATGAAGGTATAAGTACACGACCATTTACATAGTAAACCTATTATTTGAATCTCAGATATTTTACCTTTTCTATATATATTTTTACTAGTTTATTTTTGATAGCTTTCATTTTCAAAAATTAACAAAAATTGTGCCAGCATGTTTACAAGTTACAACATCAAATAAAACCCAAGCAAACAGAAGTGAATTTTCAATTTTGTGAAATTATTATGTTCTCCTAATCTTAAGTGTAAATTAAATCCTTCATTGCAAGTGGACTTGCAAGTAACAAGCCACTTGCATGTGATCGCACACTTCTGAATGATCTACTTCCTGCAAACCCACCTGAAAGGAATCAGAAATACCTCTATAAGTCTCTATAAACTCAACTGAAAACAATCCCACGAGTCACCACTTCAACAATTCTTGGTTGAAACGTGACCTATGAACATAAAGGTCATCTTAGAAAATTCACCCACCATGAATAACATTTCTTAAGGTCCTTCATAGTCGACTCAACACTCATGTTCATCCTTAGTTTTGACATCGGTTTAACCCATCCTGTTTTTGTCACAACACTCAAAATGACAAAAAAAAAAAAAAACCTTTTTGTCGCAAATAGGAAACAAAGGATATTTTGGTCACAAAAGGACTCAAACATTTAGCAAAAATCTGGACGAAATACAGACAGGAGAAATAACGAAGATTGATTATAAGTACTTGAAAACTCCAAAGCAGTTGATTTTAAATGAATCCTTACCGCAAACCTCAACAGAAGACATGATTTTCCAACACCTGAATCACCGATAAGCAGAAGCTTGAAGAGATAGTCACTGCAAATACTTACTTGTCAGATAGTTCTTTCTATAATGAGGCTAGATGGCACACATCTCACCAAAGATAACAAGGTTGCAAGTGATAGAACATGAACGAGAATGAAGATATCTTTCAACAAAAATAATCAAGGTAGAAAAACACACAAATTCCAATTGGCACAAGTTTGACTCATGGAAGAAATGGACCCAGTTTCCAAAATGATTACTTGTGTATCAAAGTCTCAAAGATACCATTTTTATGCATAAAATGAATTCCATATAGGCTATAGCTTTGGTAAATTACAAATATGAATGTTTTTTGGGAGGTCGAAATCAATCTTGAAGGTTATAGAGATGAATAAGCCAATTAAAGAAAAGCTATTTCAGTATTCACATAAGTGTGTTGTCATATTGACAACTTAACCATAATATAAGCAGTAAGTGAAATTGATAAAATGTTAAGAATTGACATTTTGCAAGAATTGGATTTGAAACAGAAGAATAACAAAATTCTATCATAGTTAGAATGCATTCAATCTGTGCAAAAATTGTACATATCCCTCTTGGACCAAAGCACATTGATGTTCATTATCATTGGATCATGATGCAATTGAGAATAAATTGATATACTCATAATGATCCACATTGACAAGGAACTCTTAGACATGCTAATCAAAGTTGTCAGTGGAGAACTTTGCTATTGCAGAAGATAAGCTAGCATGGGCTCCATTGAGGAGTACAAGTTCGCCCCTGCAGAGTTGGACAGCAAGTGAGATCCATACGATCCACCCAAACTTATAGGTGGGCCAACTTAGTTTAAGGTTTAATTAAAGAAAAGGTTTTGAAATGTTACTTGTGTCAGGTGTGTGCAAGTGTGCGAATAAACCAACAAAGTCCTGTGAGTTTAAGTGCAGCTTCAAATAAAAGGGAAAAAGAGTGCAAACAAGAAGAGAAGAGAAGAGAGGAGAGGAAGGAAAAAAGAAAAGTTAAGGAGATTTTTTTTCTCTTGAAGATCTTTATATGCTTGTGGATTCCCCTCGAAGTTTACTCATGATTTTTCTCATTCATCTTCAATGATTTTCTACATAAATCTCAGTGTTCTTGGGTTGCTATTAGTTGCATTTGAACAATCCACACTTACCATTTATTGCTATTAGTGTAACTTAGAGTTGCCTGGTACAAAGGGATCTTTTGTGAGTTCTTTTTGTTTTACCCAGACAAAGTTCTCCTTGCTATGAAAGAGAAAATAGAGTATAGTCAATCAGTTGTTATAGCCAATTGATAGTTTAGAATGAGAAGAGGTCACACATATACTAAAAATGAGGTTCATTTAGTTGCATATTCCTGGATGCTAATGAAATCTCTCATCTAAGAAAAAGTTCCAGATTCCATTCTGCACAACAAATCAGCAATAACTAAAACTATTGAGCCTCAATTTTGACACAGACAAATTATGATTAGATCTTACAAGGTAAGTTTCTTGCTAAAGAAATTTGATAAATTTGCAAATAAATGTTTGAAACTTTTGCATAGATGATAACAGTCTTATTTATTCGGTTTGTGTTTGAAATATATTTTATTTAAAATTTACAAACTTGTGAATAGATAGTATTTAAGTTCTTAGAAATATTTTATACCACCATTTTATGAATGCTATGCAATTAATTATAAGTAGGATTTTAGTAAGCATCCTTCTTAGCACTTAAGGAGTCAATACCCCCAATAAGGTAAGATATTTTTCATATCAACTATGAATGTTATTGTTCATATCAATTAAGTTCTTAAAAACAATTTTTCATATCAACTATGATATTTTTATGCTTGCACCTACCAACCGGAAGCTTAATATTTTCCAAATCTTGGAGATGGTGCCCTACCCTTCTTCCCACATAACTTCTGAAAAGACAATAAATCTTTGAAATCATCCATGAACCGGAAATCTCAAAGTATCAGACTAAATATGACCAGTAAGGAAAGATATTTTTTTCGCATCGACTACGACCGTTCGTTATCTCCTTAGCAACGATCCAGAAACAAAGTCATATGGTAACTTCGTGCCTCTTCCAAACTTAGCGACTCCATGCCGCGCCCCAAATTTTAGCCGTTATAGACATAAAAAATAATATCGATTTCAAGCGAAGGATGGAAAACAGGGAAGACGAATCGACCGAATAAAAATAAAAATTCTTGAAAAAAAAAGAGAATAAGATATGCCCTAGTTAGATCGAATCAGAAGGAAACTTTGCAGAATAAACGACTAATAGGGTAGGGAAAGGTGAGCTGCTTACAATTCGGGGTTCATGGCGCAATCCCCGGGTCGATCGCTCCTCCAAGGCGCCGCTAAAAGCAGGTGGCGACCGAAAAATAGGGCGATCGCTCTGGTCGGCAGGAGGTAAAGGGGATTCAGAGCTGATGCCTGGGGCAGTCTGCCGCAATAAATGGACTGTTCCAGACTTCCAGTCCACCATCGATTTTTTTTTATAAATATATTAATAAATTAATCCAACGTTATTTTTAAAAGTTTTTCTCATATACAAAGAAACCTTTAAGATTCTTTTTAAAATACCTTTAAAACTTCTATATTTTCAAATGCCTTGATGCCTGACCCCCTCGCCGTTCTTTTTAGACTTAACCTTTCGCTACGATATGGCAAAAGCCAAAAAGATAAGCCACTCATTTCGACCATTGTTGATTGTAGATCTCAGGACAAAATGACAGTAAATAAATAAATAAATAAATAAAGGGTAAAATACCTTTAATTCGTTGTAGTTTCTAGCAGTTTGTTACCTCTGTATATTGAAAAAAATAACATTTAAGTTGGATGAAAGACAATATATTTTTATTTTTTAAAATTATTTTTCAATAATTACCTTAAAAGAAAATTTAACCAGATATAACTCTAAAATAAATAATTAGTTAAAAACTCAGTCTACACTCCTCAAAAGAAATTAAATGAAGATAAAACAGCATAAACAATAGATAAACAATAAGATAAATTTTCAACTGAATATCCCTTTTAGATGGTTGTTTTTTAATTATTTATGTTTGTGTATGAATAAATTTTATAAAAAAAAGTTATTAAAAAAATAATAATCAATTTGAATATGCTTATCCCCTTTATTATTACTATTATTATTATTAAAAATTCTAAAAACAAATGAAAACATAACCATCTTTTCCAATATTTTGCAGATTTTTAGTAAAAAGAGATTAAATATTATTTTTAAAATACAGAATACAAAATAATGCTAAATAGAAAACGATATTTTATCCAAAAGCAACCTCTTTAAGCCGTGAAGACACGTATAACATGGTCGAGACAGTATTCATGGTGGCTATTTTTTTCACTTTTCTTTTTAAAAAAATGCATAAGCTGTTTTTAATTTGCAAGATGTCTTTAAAAAAATTATTTCCATTTTCAAAACGTTTTTCACTGTCCTCACTGGAATTGAAATTGCCCTCTTGCATTTTACGATTAATACACAAAAGCAACTTCACAGTCACAGCTTTACAATCGCAACCATCATAATACAATTGAACTCTTGCAAATAATTCACAGAAGTTCCATATTTATTATAATAAATACGTTTGAAATAACAAAATATGATTGACATAATATACAACTATTTGATGCAAGCCATTTATAATTTAGACAATTTTTAACAAATAAAATTACATCAGAGGAACACTAGCAGGTAACATTGCAGGGATTTCAATTTTCAGAGAAAGGAGATTCAAATACCACCAAGTTTACATCAATAGGCAATTTTAGTTAGAGTTTTTTTCCTTATTCTTCCTATCTACAGATGACAATGTTTCAAAGAAAATAATGAGTAGGATTCGGTCGAGGTTTTAGTCGGATTATCCAATCCAACAGGGAAATTTTAGGTCTTGAACAGTGAATACTCTTTCAAAATCTTGGCCTGGACTGATCGCGTAGCCACCCGATCTATTACTGGACTCTCTCGATCTACTACTGGACTCTCTCGGTTTGATCCACTTGATCTACTCAAACTGTCCCGAGTCATCCGAATAGCTTGGCAAGTATGGTCCAACTGGATCAGTTTGATTTATTCAACCAACCACTCTGACTCATCTGTCTGTCTGACCCACTAGAACTTGAAGCTCCCTATCCAACAAGGACTACAAGATTTACTTATTGTGCCTAGACAACCTCTACCTGGACCAATAGTGTAGCCCCCCAATCTACTACCGGACTCTCTCGGTTCGATCCACTTGATCTACTCAAACTGTCCCAACTCATCCGAATAGCTTGGCGAGTATGGTCCAACTAGATCAGCTTGATTTATTCAACCAACCACTCTGACTCATCTGCTCGACCCACTAGAGCTTGATACTTCCTATCCAACAAGGATTGCCAGGTTTACTTATCGTGCCTAGACAACCTCTACCCGACCGATAGTGTAGCCCCCAATCTACTACTGGACTCTCTCGGTTCGATCCACTTGATCTACTCAACACTGCCCCAACTCATCCGAATGGCTTGGCGAGTGTGGTCCAACTAGATCAGCTTGATTCATTCAATCAACCACTCAAATGAGCCACTAGAACTCGAAACTCCCTATCCAAAAGGGACTACTACAAGCTTAGGGTTTACTTATCATGCCAAGAAAACCTCCTATCCTCTCTACATTCTCTTGTTAAACAAGGACTCAAACTAGGTTTACTTGGATGGAGTGGTATGAGTAATATAGCCTTGCATTTCAAAACCTATCTAATGTTTACGAAGTTGCAAGTAAACAGACTGAAGCAAACTTTCTCTCCTCTCGCACTCTCCAGGTCAACAAATACCTGGACTGGATTTGGTTGGATGAAAATACAAGGGCGGAAGTCGGCTAAACTGTCATTTTAACATCCTTAACCATGCAATGAGCAAACAATGTCTAAAGATGCTATCCATCTTCTTCCTAAACCAACCTTAATGATGGAACATTAAGGTGTTACTGGAAAGTTTTAATGCAAAGTGGAATCAAGTGTAATCTATCAAGCAAATAGTAGATCTGTTTCCAGGTTAACTCTGAACATGAGTGAGATCCAAGACAAAAGAATCACACAGAGAGATTGCATTTATCATAAAATTAGGGATCAGAACAGCATATCAATAACATCAATGTAAAGAAGAATTCCACGATTCAATTCATATCCCACTTAGTTACTGTAATCAAAGACAAAAAGAAAAAACAAAGACAGATCAAAAGGATAAAGTTCTTAGACAGGAAATGGTACGCAAAATGATAAAGGAGGCACTTTGGTACCACCGTGACCACCAGAATCTTTACTTCTCCGACGAGTTTGGACCCCTCTTCTTCCCGAATCCAACGACTGCAGAGAAGAAGAAACGATCAGAGAATTGTCCGGTGCGAAAGGAGAGCTACGGTAAAAAAAAAATCAATACCGGCGGTGACGAAACGACGATTGTACTGCATGCGTTTGTGGGCCCTGCCGCGGGGCTTCTTCTTCTTGTCCTGCTTCGCCACCTTCGGCGTCTGCCCTCGAACCTTCCCGGCGCGAGCCAAAGAACCGTGCACCTTACCTGACGCCGATCAGAACGAAGACGACGAATTGGATACCAATACAAAATTGTATCAGCAAAGGGAGATCTCGATTACTAACCCATGTCGACGTGTAGCAAACGAGGGCCGGAGAAGGAAGCGAGCTCTGTCTGCTCTCTCTCTGAGGGGCGGCTGGGGTTTTTCTAGGTTACGGCAATGGGTCATTTAATAGGGATGAGAACTCCACGTGTCTCGTCACAACGACGACGCCGGAGCTCTATTTTTTTCCTTTGCGTTATAATATTTACTTAAATATCTCAAAAAAATATATTATTATTTTATATAGTTGAAATAAAAGTGCAAAAAATTACATATTTTTTATTAAATTAATTATGCGTTTAGACAATTTATTAGGGGTGACAATTTCTAACCTGACACGAAAACACGAGCTGAACTGAACACGAAAAAAATCATATTTGGGTCAGGTCTTATTGGGTTCGGGTCGACCTGATTGACACGATTAATAAATGGGCCGGGGTTCGGGTTGACTTGAATGACCAGATTATAACCCGCGAATCCATTTATAAATATTTTTAGGTTGGATTTGGATCGGATTCTAGTTAAGTTTGGATTAAAATAAACATATTTTAATAAAATTAGCATTTTCGGGTCGGGTTCGGGTTGAGTTCGAGTTAAAATGAATATTTTTTATAAATAGGTCATTTCAGGTCGGGTCAGGTTCGGGTTGGATTCGGGTTGTGGGTCATTTCAGGTCGAGTTTGGGTCAAATACAGGTAAACGGGTCAGGTTCGGATTGAACAATTTGACCCGAAATATTAATCAGGTCGAGTTCAGATTTTGATGTTTCAATCCGTC
>JBBMJZ010272259.1:0-18408 GCA_037833815.1 Zingiber zerumbet
GACATATTGAAAATTATATAAAACTTTATTGAGATATTTAATTATTGGAAAGGTCAAAAAGAGCTTTTTTCTAGTTATGATGCGGTATTAATATAATATATTATGAATTAAAAAATAATAATTTATTGAAAGATTTAACTATTGTTGGGGTCAGACAGGATGAATTCTTAATCTAATGGGATCAAGCCACGTGTCCTTTGCTTGACCCTGCCACGTGTTCATATGTGAGAATATCCCAGAGTTAAAAATGTTGTTAATGCAGTTGATGTACTAGTGCAACCAAATAATAAAAGAGAAGAAATAAATTTTATTATATATATATATATATATATAAAAGATTTGATATGTTGTATATTCCGTGAATATTAATTATTATTATTTTTAAAAATTTTAAATTTAGGTTAAAAAATGGAAAAAAAAAAATTTAACATGTAATTGTGGCCAGATCCCCTGGCCTCGATGTAATCTGACACCCGTAATTATAGTGTGGGTCAGCCTTATAAATGTGTCAGGGAGAAATTATTTTTTTTTAGAAATAACTATATATTAAAAAAAAAACAAATTAAATGCTTCTGTTTATTTAGACCGATCCAAGAAGCGACTTTACAGCAAGTGAAGGAAGGGACGACCATGGCAGACCCGGCGGTGTCCCGACCAGCCACCACCGGAAGCACCTCCTTCTTCCACTCCGCGGTCGCCCTCCTCCTCTACGTCGGCTTCCTCCACATCAACGCCGCCGTGCTCCTCGCCGCCGCTCTGCTCCTCCCCGCCCGCTACTTCGCCGCGTGAGCCGCCTGATGTCTTCCTTCCCTCCGCCTCCATCTCCCTACTCCTATCTCACCATTCTTCCTCCAACGCAGGGTCGCCGGCTTCCTCCTCCTCACTCTGGTGATCCCCGTCGACGACAAGAGCAACTTCGGAAACCGACTGTCAAGGTGCTTCCTTTTCGCCATCAATCGAAGCTCCACCGGCAGATTTATCTTCCTTTCATCTCAAAATCGTTTCTTTTTTGAGATCTTTAGGTACATCCTCAAGCACATAACTGGCTACTTCCCCATCACCCTTCACGCCGACGACGTCGACGCCTTCGACCCCAACCAAGCTTACGGTGATCGCTAACTCTTCCAAGAAACCTCACCTTAACTTTCCCGATCTGAAACCACTGTAACAATCCGCCTTTTCCAGTGATCGGTTACGAGCCGCACTCGCTGGTGCCGATCGCCAACTCAGTTCTCTCCAGCCACGCCGGCCTCTTGCCGCTGCCGAAGATCAAGGTCACGGCGAACAGCGCTGTGAGACACCGATCTTCCCCGTGGGTTTTCCCTTTTGATTCTCTGTGTTCTGTTTGTCCTAAAGATTTGGTCCTTTCTGTTGTTGTTCGGATCGGTGCAGTCGTTCTTGATCCCGTTCATGAGGCACATCTGGACGTGGGTGGGGCACGTGCCGGTGACGAGGAAGAGCTTCCTGAAGTGCTTGGGGGCGGGCTACAGCGTCGTCGTCGTCCCCGGCGGAGTAAGGGAGATGGTACACATGAAGCACGATTCTGAGGTTTCATATTATTAAATTAATATAATTAATTTATTTATTTGTATTTATATTTTGTTAATTTATTAAATACATTTCTGATATTTTGAGCAGGTTGCCTACCTCAAATCAAGAAAAGGGTTTGTTAAAATTGCCATCGAAACCGGGCGACCGTTGGTCCCGGTTTTTTGCTTTGGCCAGGTCTGAAATTTTATACATTTTATTATTGAAATAAATAAAATTTTAATTATTTTTTACATTAATATATATTTTAATTGGTGGCAGAATAAGATATACAAGTGGTGGAATCCCGGCGATAAGCTTTCCGCTAGAATTTACGGAGCCATTAAATTTCCTCCGACAATTTTTCTAGGAAGATTTGGGTATTTACATTATGGCCCTCAAAATATTTAAAATTTTAAAAAATACCTGTTTTATTTTTCTCCATATTTATTAATTTATTTATAGATCGCCTATTCCATTTCGTCATCCGCTGCATATAGTAGTGGGAAAACCCATCGAGGTGAAGAGAAACCCTAAGCCAACTCTGGAAGAGGTAAGTAAATGTTGCAACTATGAAAATTATTACCGAATTACTATTTTTAATGGACTTTTTTTTTTCAACTTGTAGGTCGATGAGGCTCATGCTCAATTTGTTCGTGCCCTTCAAGAACTATTTGAGAAATACAAAGCTAGAGTTGGTTACCCTAATCTCGAGCTTAGGATCTTATAATGTTGTAATTCGAGTAAACTTTTTGAGTGATTTTAAAGTAGAAGCAAGACTTTATCATGGGTAATTCTCATCATATGTATTATTAAACCGTCATGATGGTTATTAAGTAGTTAATTTTTAATGTGATCCACAACTAAACGCTACTAAGTTTAGCAAAAGCTATATCATAATTGATAGGGTTTAATATAAGTCAAGCTGAGCTAAGTTTTGAGGTGTTTATGCTTATTTGATAGGATAATCAAATTAAGCTAAGTTGAGCTTACAATCAATTAAATTTTTAAAATGATTGTTCGACTTGATTTATTTTTAATGAACTTAATTTAAGTTTGGTTCATTTAGATGTTATCAAACTTTTAATTCAAATTTGGTTTGAGTTTGATTCGTTTAGATTATTGAGTTCTTAATTCAAATTTATTTGATTATTTTAAAATTTTATTTATAGGATTGATTATTAAATTTGAAAGTTTAAGTTTATTTATTTGTTTATTTTAATTTTTTATTTATTTATTATGCATGTTGATAAAACATTTATTAATGAGCATGGTTTATGCATGTTTTTCTTGAATATTGTTAACCAATGTTGTTTACGAATGTTAACAAATTGAATACATGTGTTTAAATTTATTTATTTAGTTTAATAAATTATTTAAATTTATTTATTTAATAAAATATGAAATTAAACAAATATAAATAAATTTTTATTAAGGTGGCAAAAGGCGAATACGTTTGCCCCCAGCGCCCCTGCCAACTCGTCTCAGGGCCAACATGGAGGAGGTAAATTACGGACAGCTACTAGCCGGGCTACTAGCCTTTGAAATAGTAACTAGTACATAAGGGAGACATTTTATCTCGGCTTTACTGATTTGAACCCAAACTTTATGGTGGTAACACATCATGTATTAGCCACTAGACTCTTCCGAAGGAATTAAATAAATTTTTATCAAGTCAAATATGAAATTTGTTCACGAACTTTCATTTACCGCACTCATAATTGATTATTATATTAAATTAAACAAATTAAATAAATCAGTGTAGCAATTGCTACCATGCGTTAATTATTAAACTTAATTTAAAATTAAATAAAATTAGAAAAGTGAGTGTTTTTCCCCTACGCAGAATTTTATTCTGCGGTTGCCACTTGGCGCATCAGGCTATGAGAAGCGAGCGGCTTCTAGATCTTTTGGCGCTTTAAGATTGTGAATTCGGAGCGAGCTCCTTATCTTTTCCCTTTTAGTCCTCCATCGCCGATGGGATCCGCCTCGGCTTCCTCCTCCGCCAAGCCTCTCTTCTCTCCTGCGATCCCCCGTTTGAGATCCCAGAAGGGCCCTCGTACACTCGTCGTGGCCGCCGCCGGAATTTCTAGTGCTGTCTCTGAGGCCATGGCCGCCAAGTGGGCACAGAAGACCGTCGTCGTCCCTGCTCAGAGGCGCGGATGCCATCTCATCACCCCCAAGGTTCAATCGCCCCCAAATCTGTCTCTTTTTCTTCCGATCATTGCTTGATTTTATCTCCCTTAGTAATCAGTAAAAAAGCAATTTTTTCCTGTTGTGTTTGGAAAATGATTCACTGGTCAATCGATAGATGCGTTTGGTTGTACTTGATCTCTTATATTTCTTACTGATGGACGCTAGATGTATAGGAAAATGTGATGAAACATAACTCGTATGCTTCTTGTGTTGTGCTAGATTGTTGAAGAGATACAACAAGATTTATCGGGCTTCAAATGCGGCCTTGCTCATCTTTTCCGTGAGTTTTCGTTGACTGCGATTACAATTTTATTTTAAAAAAAAATTGTCCGTTGTATTTTGCTGCTGTTCTTCTGATCAGAAGGTTAAATACTTGTTCAGTGCAGCATACAAGTGCTTCTCTCACCATAAATGAGAATTATGACTCTGATGTTCAGAGCGACACTGAAACATTTCTGAATCGGATTGTGCCAGAGGTGATATTCATAGATCCCTTTCGTGGTTACTGCAAAATATATAATTGGATTTTTTTGACGATTTACTTATGATTCATCCTTTGCTTACTGTGTTAGGGTCGATCTGCACCTTGGAAGCACACATTGGAAGGTGAGTAAATGTGAAAATTGCAGCCTCCCAGTTTCATTAACACCCAATACTGAAATAGCCTTCTGTCATCTCTGGCAATTGCCAGAAAAATCAGTATCAGCTGATAAAGCAGCTACGATTTATTGATCCTGCTATGCTGATCTTGGCATTAAATATTGTAGAAGAGCTTATGATTGCTATTCCCTATGTATAATTCTTCTAATCAAACGACCATTCTTCTCGAATAATAGCAGCAAGAGTATTAATCATGCTTTATCTTTCTGTTTCAATAAGACAGGAATGGCTCTTCTCTTCTTTAAGGAAAGCACACAATTGATTTCTCTCCATTTTGAGGAAGCATAGAAATCTGTTCTATTATGTAGCACTTCACACTATTAGCTTGTAACTTTGGATCATTTTATATAGGTTGCTCTCTACTGGATATGGATCCTTTAAGCCTTCAGACATTAGAACCCTAATAAATTCATAGCCATTAGTTTGGTATTGTTGTGATCCACTATGATGTACGGTGACTGCGTGCAATCTACTAGATAGTACAGTTAGCCAAACACTACAATGAAACTATGCCAGCATGTACTAATGTTTTCAGAGATTTTAGCCTGATTAAAATCTTCGAGCATTGAAAGGACTTAAAAGGAAGAATTCACTATGGTATTTCCTTCATATTTTTTTTTTCAATAGTTCCAACTAGAGGTAGCTTTAAATTATATGCTTATCTAGTAAGGATATATAAGACTATTTGCTGTATGATTTTTGACATCCAAAATCATTCAATAGATAGAAATGATTCTGATTTTTTGGTTTAAGAGATATCCAAACTTTCTCTTGCTCATTGATCGGACATATACAAATACTTAGAGGTGGGCAGGACCACCCAAGATATGGCTTGGCCTGGCATGATTTGGGCTGCACTTGATACGTGCCATTTAGTGCCAGGCTATGCTCATTTAGAATGAACCTACTGCTCCATTGACACCTCAATAGTTTTTCATCCTCTCTCCCATTTGAAATCACTTTTGAATTATGCTCTTGGCACGGTATGGAATGAACTAGGTTGATTTGGGCAGGTGCTATTCCTGCCCCATTGGCACCTCTAGCTATCCAAACCTTGTGTTGATCATTGCCAATATATATATATATCTTGGTATTTTTCTTTCCTTCTCTCATTTGGTAGCTTGAAATGATGTTTATGGTAATGAAAATCTAAATCTTAGTACGGTTTTTTCTTTCTGTTTTAACAAATAAAATAACAACAATAATAAAAAAATTAGAAATCTTGTTGGTTCCTGTTCCCCATCCATTTGAGATTTTTTTTGGTTATTGTTGCTGTGGTGGTTCTTTGCAATTGGATTCTTTGCTTTAAATCAGTGTAGCATCGAATTATCCTTAATCTGTTGATAACTTTGCAGGACCTGATGATATGCCTGCCCATATAAAATCATCTATGTTTGGGTGTGCCCTGACGTACGTGTTTTAGCCCACTTTGTCATATCATAATTCGAATAATTGCAGAAGCTAGACGCCGCTGATACTTTTTATCATTGATGTCTAGGATTCCTATTACTGATGGTCGTCTGAACATGGGAACTTGGCAGGTGAAAACTCAAAATTTTCAACTAACATTGAATTAATGCTCATGCATTAGGGTTTAGATTCAGAATACGGCAGATGAAGTTCTAAATGCTCTGTAAAATTCTTTCTTTATGGCCATTAGAACTTTTTTTGACCATCTACTTGTTTTGTGTTGGTTTTGTTTCAGGGAATATGGCTCTGTGAACATAGAGATCATGCAACTCCTCGAAAAATTGTCGTCACCCTTAATGGTACGTAGTTTACATAAACTGTCGTCACCCTTAATGGTATGTAGTTTACATGAGAATCATTGAACAACTCAAAATTATCATCGTAGCTCTAATAATGGCATGTACTTTGACTGAAAGAATTTGAATTTTAATTGAAATGCCTCAACTAGATTTGTGGATTGGTTTGCTCTATGAACGTTACCTTCAAAGATTCAATGGATTAATGATATTGGGAATCCATGTTAACTTTCCACTTTAAAACATCAAAGCCATCCAAAACACCACTTATTGTAACTTTGCCTCAACTAACCTATGGCTCCTCTTTATGACATTACAATCTGTTTGTAAATATTTCACATTCATAGAGGAATCCATTTTGTTATGAGACTACCATAACAAATATCAACACCTTTTGTTTTGAGAGGGAGCGTTTCATCAATCATAGTTTATAGAAGAATGAGCTTGAAAGTGAAATCCCCCTTTGTGTGCTTCGTTACACTCCAAGCTCGAACTCTATACAACTTCAAATGATTTTGGAGCACAAGCCATCACGGCTTCGCTGACCGAGAGGAATATCCTGTCCTCGCCAATGAGCTCTGTGAACTTGGCCGTGTGGAGTTTCTGAATCACCACAGGGCCGGGATTTGCAAGAACAAGCTAGAGAAAGAAAGATGTAGACATTAGTTTTGGTGTTGGTAGATTGGAGAAGTGGAACTATAACGCGACTAACCTGGACTTCATGCTTTTGGAGGGTCCTATACAGTTCTTCGAAGGCATGGATTCCGCTCGTGTCAATGTCTATAACAGCTGCAAGATGATGAGGCGACCAAAAGGGGTAAATGATATACACTTTAATTTACATCTCTCAATCATTGAATAAGAATGTGAAGAGAAAAGAGTTTTGCTGCTCACGGGACATTTCGACTATCAAGAAAGTTATTTTTGGGAGAATTTTAGCATTTTGCTGCTCTTCTTCGTCCCTCAACCATCTAAGGATCCTGCAATATGTTGGCGAGTTGTTAGTTTTTGAAAGAACAGTATGAATTTTACCATTAATACTCATTGTTAAAGACAATGACTAGTGTCACTTAGGTCGTAAACTTTACCTCTCTTTGACATAGTTCGAGTTTGTGAAATAGACAGCAGAGTCGATTCGCACTATCAAAGCTCCTGGGACTTTGGTTGCTTCCGGGTACTGTTCGACGTTTCTATATATCGTTGTTCGAGGAATATGCCCAAGTAAAGCAGTTCGAGGCCTTGTTACTTGCAGGAGGATCTTCGCAATTGAAATGCCGACCTATATGTGCAGGAAAAGACAATTTGAAATGCAGTTGATATTAGCAAACACCAAGGCTTTTGGGGGTCGAAAGGAGAACTTACAGCGATTAGAAGGCCAATTTCTACAGATACAAAAATTACACCGAGGAAAGCTCCCATGCATGCGATGAAATCTAACTTATCGACCTTCCAAATGAGAGTTGCAGCTTCAATATCAATGAGACTGATCACGGCAGAAATAATGATGGCAGAAAGTATCGCGTTTGGGGTGTATTTGAAGAGGGGCGTGATTAGTAGCAAGGTAAGCATGACAATCAGTGACATAACGATATTTGACACCGCTGTCTGACAGCCAGCCATGAAATTGACAGCAGATCGCGAAAATGAACCTACAGGAAAGTCATGTTTCAATAACTTATTATCATAGTGATTCTCAATCATCCACAAAACAAATATATTCACTTATATATGTTACCGGTCGCGACATAGCAAGAAGTCATCGAACCGACTATGTTCATGGTTCCAAGTGCAACCATTTCCTTGTTCCCGTCCAATTGATAGTCTTTCATGGCGGCAAATGTTCTTCCAATTGCGATTGCTTCCTGATGCATGCACACCATCATTTTTCATCTTCCGATTTGTGAAAGGAAATTTTGTTTTTAGTTCTGAAACCAAGTTTAGAGGTTAATTACCGTCAAGGCTATCAGTGCAGCTATCGCACCAATTCTGAATCCTTTGGCAGCATAATGACCGTGGAAGTGAATCCGGTTGATCGAGGATGGGTTGAGTCCTTTATCTATATTTCTCACCTGCAACATGAAACAAGAATCAGTGATCTAAATCTAATAATGTTCACCTTTCTTGAACAAGTGTAGCTGAGCTGAGAACATACAATCTGTACACCGTGCTCATCGGCCCTGGTTATATATACAAAAAAAGTGGACAGGACCACCGATATCAACGGTGCAATTGCAGGTACCCAGAAAAATTTCTTATTTTTCTTTCCCTGTAAAAAGACTGAGTTGCTCAAAATCATGAATCATATGAGTTATATTCTTTAAGGCTTCTCGAAATGAGAATTATGCGCGTACAATGTACTTAGCCGATAACAGAAATGCCAAAAAGACCGCCCCAATCATTATTGTCTGCCAGTTCCACTGCAACATGATAAAATTTGAATAAGATTCGCCAAACATCCTCCTCGCAAGAGAAAAAAATGTATAGTTTGTAGCTATACCCCGTGGTGAACAGAACCCCAAACCGACTTCATCACTGAAACGATATCTGTATTCTTAGTAAAATTTTTAATTCCAAGAAATCCTTTCAGCTGCTGAAGTGAAATTGTGATTGCAGCTCCAGCCATAAATCCAACAATAGCAGCATGCGATAGGAATTCAACAAGAAACCCTAATCTGTGACACATATAATAGATGTTGGATTAACTTTCCACACACACATATCAGAGGAAAAGATAGAGATCACCTCAGGAAACCAAGTGCTGCCTGAGTGACACCAGCAAAGAAGGTTGCTGTAAATACAAGCCGCTGATATTCTTCCTTGTTAGTTGTAGGATCTATTTCCTTCCTTACAAGAGTTCCGATCAAGAGAGAGACGACCGCCACTGGTCCAATAGCAATGTCCCTTGAGCTACCCATTGCCGCGTATATTAGTGGTGGAACAAAACTAGAGTCTGAATGTGGAGAAAAAAAAAAAATTAGTTGCTTGTTTGTAAAGTTTCCATTCTCGTGTTCTAAAGAAGTATAACTTACAGAGCCCATATTTTGGATCCATGTTAGCTAACTTAGCGTATCCAATGTCCTATTCAAAGAGAGAAATGGCCTCAGAAATTATATATAATAGAATCAAACAATTTAACTGTTTCCAGTTATGCGGACCTGAGGGATGCAAAGACTAGCTATCGTTAAGCCGGCAATAAGGTCACCTTTCAACTTAGTAAGGTTGTAATTTCTTCCCCATTCGAGGATTGGAAACAAGAACTGAAGGCTCAACACCAGCTTCCTTGCTCTGGGTTGATCCTTGTAAGGGCGCAGAGGATCATCTGCGAAGAATGTCTCTTTGAATGTGTCTGCAAACTCACTGACGAGCTTCCTCCTCTGTGGGAGTCCCACCTTGTGAATATCCTTTGAATTCTCAGTCAGATTGTGAGAGGAGGAAAGGCTGCGTGCCTCAAAATTATTGTTATCAGCTTCAGCAGAGACTGGCTGCACCATGGCTCGGTTTGTTCGTAGAAGCAGGAGTTCTGAATTTGAGAAGAAGCATAAGAATGTTCAGAAATCAAAGGAGTTGTTGAAATTTAAGAAGACAATGTGACACAAGAAAACAAAAGAAAAAGAGATTAGGTTCAGATTCAACAATAGAGACAGCATCAAAAGATAATGCAATTGTTTTCAAAAAAAAAACACGCCATGTTCTAGAATCATGAGAAAAGAAGGAAAAGAAAAAAAAAATAATACAAGATTTACGTTTGAAACATGAAATAAAAAAAAAAAAAAGACAACCAGGTGCACGAAGCTCTCGCTATGCGCGGTCCCGGGAAAGGATCCATTGTACGCAGTCTTACCCTGCTTTTTGCATAGGATCTCGTGACCTTTTAGTCACAAAGCAACAACTTTACCGTTGCAGCAAGCTCCCCTTAAACATAAAATCCAATGGGTCCTTTAATTTCATGAATATAGTATTTCAAGGACCTAATAGAATTATCAGTTATACCAGAAAATCTAATCGCAAAAACCAGCAAATCATATGCAGTTTGCTCAAACCCAATATATAGCACTGAACCACATATCCTGTTTGAATTCCTCAACTCTCTCAAACAACTATTGCCGATTCTGAATCTAGATGTTATAAAGACTGTATTCAAGCTAGTGAAGAATGATAGAAATTTCTTTCTCATTAAAATTAATACAACTCTAAAGCTGGTTCCTGGTCAAACACTTTTCATCCAAATTTTATTGCTTGATTGATAGTACTAGTGGCAATCTATAGGATCAGCCTACAAGAGTTGACTTGTTAGGCGATCTGCAAAATGTTCTTTAGAATTTATATATGCCAATAACGATCGCTTTCACAAAGTCCAATGAAGCAGAAAATCGATGATGATCATCAATTTCAAAAGAAAGAAAAAAAAAGGGTTCCTTCTCTTCCACTCTGGAGACACTATTTAACATTTATTTCTAGGGAAAATCACATGGCCACGCTTACAAAAAGGGTTCAACGTTGCGAGTGCAAAAGCTCTTAAACCGAATTATCAATTCATCGTTGAGATGGAGACGAACAAAAAGCAACCTAGATTTGCATTTCCTCCAACTATTCAATGAAGAAAGAGGAAAAGGAAAGGAGATACAGATCTAGTGGGAAGAGTGGACCTTTCGAGGGCAACAAGCACTACAATAAAGGAAACAAAAAAAAAAAAGGGAAGGGGGAAGAAACCAATCAGAACTGACCTTTAGGAAGCGAAACTAAATCTGTACTTGGGAGCCACTGACGATTGCCTCCACTTCCTCCCAAATCTCGCTCCCACCACCACTACCACCGCAGTTCCACAGATTCGAAACGATGAATCGCATGCGCGAGCACTGTTGCAGAGAGGATTAAATCCTCCGATCGCCAGCTTCCTGCCTCATTCACTACCGTCGATCTGCTCCTCGCCTCCGCGCCCAGTGGAACTTTGACGAGGGAGCGGATTGAGACGTCTTTGGAAAACGGAGGAATGGCCCAAACCTGTCCACATTCGTTGAATCTGACAGCAAGCTTCCTATCCATGGTCGACGCTACCTAGAGTCGTCGGTCCAACAAGCTTCTCCCAACTTTTCTGCTTGGCGGAAATCGCCTCGCCCAAATCCGTGGCGTTTGTTCCCGTTCACAAAAATAATTAACAAACAGGATGCTTTTCTGCGCGACTTTTCTCAGTCTTCTATGCGGACGGAGAGAATTTCACATTGCCCCCCTGGAGTTCCCTAAATTTACCATTATAAATTGTGCGCCAAAAACAAGTACCTAAATTGGTTTCGTTGTAAATTAACTTTAAACCAAGGTCTATAGGAAAAAAGAAATTGAGATGGAATAAAATTAGTCTAAATGAAGACAAAATGACATTATCACATCATTTAATTTTCATTAGGAGACAATGACAAATGACTCAATGTGAAACAAAAGGAGAGGCTTTGAATACCTGGTGCAATAATTCATTTTTTTTCCTTTTTCAAATAAAATCAATAAAAAAGATTTTACAATCGTGACGTAACGCAATGATTAATGGCTGAACGCTCATCACATTTGAAAAACATAGATCCTTTTTGACTTTTTGGATCAATGACTTTGACTAGAGGACTTGCTCAATAATGTGCCGCATCTTTTGCAAGCCAACGGTATTGATTTGGGCCTAGTGTGGTCCCCGGAGCAGATCATGCGGGCCGCAGTCTTAATGGGCCTAATGTGGCCGCATCAAGTTCTAACCCTGGGAGAGCAGATCTCCTTGAACATTTTTTTTATGGTCTAGAGGATGTGCCACTCGAATTTACAGGCGAATTGTAGCCGCGATCCAGCTATAATTAGTTGTGATCCCTTCCAGGGTTCACCGTCCCCACCAGGTTATAGTTTTTGTTCGGAGCAGGCGGTCGGAGGTCGCCCGAAGGCCTCCGGTGGTGGATAAGTGGTCAGGTTACTCGGCGCCGAGCGAGGGTGTCCTCCGGGCAGATAACATTAGCAGAAAATTTTAACAGCCTGTCAAAATAATAACCATTGTCAGAGAATATTTCTCTGTAACATTCTCTGAAGATTATCATGTCTCTTATCATCTGACCATTTATGACATTATATTCCTTTTACTGCGTGATCATTGACATAAGCTATAAACGACAAAGGAGATACACCTGTGGGTAACGAAAGATTCCTCGGACAATTATTGCACAAGTTGTACACTTTTTGTTAGCCGACAAGCTCTGACATTCTTTCCTACCTCATAATTACGGAGGTTATGAGAGGTGGTATATAAAGTGGGGGTCATCTCCCTTGAGAAGGTACGTTTTTCAACATCTCAGTCTTATTCTCGTTCGCACGTTCTCTACTGTTCTTCATTCAACCGTTCAAAATTCATATTGACTTGAGCATTGGAGCGCCTTCTCTAGGGACTCCCTTTAATTTCTGGGCACTGATGTTTTGTTTGCTCATCTTAGTGTGCGCGGGACCGATGAGAAAACTTTCCTTAGGGTATAAAGTCTTATTCCAGTCAACAACCAAGCCACCGTTGACAGCGTGCCATCTCTTTAGTTTTCAGACAGGATCATATTTGATGTCATCTATGGGAAACTTCTTTACTTGAATCTAAAACTTAGAGATAGAAGAGGCTGAACAACTCACCACTGTCACATTAACTCAAGAAGAGTTAGAAATACTGATTAACGTCCGAACACAAAAACTATTACACCAGCAGCCACAAGGAGCTATTGGTGGTACTCTGCCAACACCCAATCCTGTTGCATCAACAACAACACATCAGAGGGAAAGAGAAGCTCGGGAGGGAGGCTCGGCGAATCATCAGCTCATTCTACCGGTGGTCCGCATGGACCTTCCTTATGTTTCGCCAACCCATTTGCCTCCTGTGCCTCACTCACCAATCCCGTACCATCGAGTACTCTTCTGTACGCCGCCTGAGTATATGAGTCAAGAAGGATTACCCCAATAATCTTCCGGAGAAGTGTCTATCCGAGATAGGGGCAAGGGAAAAGCCCCAATAATTTGCAACTCTCTTGAGCAGATTAGCACCTCGTTCTCCTAGGAGTGCTAGAAGACAAACTGTCAAAACACTATCAGCCTCTAACAATAGGGGAATACGGAGGATCAATTGACATTGAGGATCACTTTCTCAAATTTAAAAATGCCGCCCTCCTTCGTCAATACATGGATGATGTAAAATATCGAGTGTTTCTCACTACACTTGGTGGCTTGGCACAAAGATGGTTCAAGCGATTGTTGACCGATTCTATTCGTTGTTTCAAGGATTTCCGCAAGATTTTCCTTTATCATTTCGCAAGTAGTCTGCGTTACCACAAGACCCCCTTATCCTTTTTTCGCTCAAACAGGGGCCCAAGGAGACACTCAGAGCCTACATCAAAAAATTTAATCAAGTGGTCATGGATGCCCTTATAGCCACTCACGAAATTCTGGTGAGTGTCTTTTCCCAAGGACTCACCGATAATGATTTATTTTGCTCTTTAATCAGAAGACCTCCAAGAAACTTTGACCATCTACTCGATCGAGCGACTGAGTTTATTAATATCGAAGAAGCGTAATCTACCCGAAGGAAGGACGTCACCACACCTGCTCCAGTTGCAGCTCCCGAGCATTGAGCGTTACCAGCTCCTCCACCTAAAGGATCTCGGACGGATCCTCAGCTTCATCATCATAAACCACGGGCCCAAACCATACAACATGTGGAAGTAGAGTGAGAGAGATATCCCAAGCCCCCTTAGTAAGTCACGCGATAGTGGTGCACATACCACCAATCGACCACTCACAACACTTGAGAGTGTTATAATCTAGCAAATTGCTAGAATAGGCATCAAAGATTCCACCAACGCACCCCATCACCCAACTGTTGCCCTTATCAACGGCCGAATGGCTCACCTAGAAGAGACCAACGAGAGGTCGAGAAATGCCAAAGGATGTCCCCACCAGCAGACTGGGCACAAGCTCTTGCCCGAGTCCAACCAGAGCCCCAACCTAGCTAGATGAAAATCTCAATAACGTCGCCCGGGAAGATATTGGTATGATAGCCGGGGACCCAACTGATAGAGATTCCAACCTAGCAAGAAAATCACATGCTCGTCGATTAAAGATCCACGTTGTCAGCTGCAGTACAAAGCAAGCAGCCGGGCCTGAAATTAGCTTCAGACCTAAAGATTTAGAAGGGGTTGAGGTGCCCCATGATGATGTACTAGTAATCAAGGCTATCATAGCTAATTACAACATCTACTGGACTTTTGTTGACACAGACAGTTCAGTCAACATGATTTTCAGGCAAACACTTGAAGAACTGCAGATAGAGCCGAGCGATCTCCAGCCCATGACGACACCTCTTTATGGTTTCATGGGTAATAAAGTTCAGTCACTCGACCAAATCAAGTTGGCCATATCACTAGGGAAGGAGCTCCTGATGAGGACACACTAATCAATTTTCATAGTCGTAGACTCGCCCTCAGCATATAACGTTATTCTGGGTCGATGACCCTAAATGAATTTCGGACAGTCGTCTCAACTTTCTGCCAGAAAATAAATTTTTCCTGAATGATTAGGTCGGGGAAGTTAAAGAAAATCAACTAGCAGCCCGCAAGTGCTATGTAGATATAATCAAAATTGAAGTCAACTCCGCTCGGAAGATACAATAGATGGAGGTTAATACTATTCGAAAAGCACCCTCTATATTAATTTGTGAAGAAAGAAGAGATACATATCCAGCCAATATAAATGAATGTTTCTAGATTATATTTGTACTTAAGGAAGTGTAATCTAGAAGTTCATATCGAGTAGCATAAATAATAATGTAATACGAAGTTGAAAATATAATTTATCTTACAATACAAGTTATTTTACTACCACTCGTTTTTCTCTTTCTAAAAATATGTTTTTTTAAACCTTCTTTGTTTCTTGATAATTCATATATCCGAGCTCGATTCTCTTGTTAAGTAAATCTAAAATACAACTGACGCACACTAAGGAATTGACCTCAAGATCATATTCGTCTCATTTAGAATTTGAATCCTAGTACAATTTGTATTCCTATGAGTGCTTTACCATTGTACCACACTCATGGGAGTGTTAGTCTCCTAGTTTTTTTTTTTTTAATTATTATAAGTAAACGATCTTTATGATACTCCACGTGTGTAATTCTCACTTACCAAGAGGTATACCACTCGGCGACGCTTAAAAAAAGGAACTAAAACCTATACAATTATACAAACAAGACAACTAAAAAATTTCATAACTTTCTATATTCATATAAATATTTTATTTTCATAAGTAAAAAAATTTATACAAATAAAACATACGACAAATAAACAAAAATTCAACACAACAAGAACTAAACAAGGAAACAAGTTGAAACTAACTATAATACTGTCTGTGACTAAAAAATTGAAGGTTATAAAAAATAGACAGTAAACATAAATTAATAAGTAGATAATTAAGAAAACTATGCATAAATTTAATCTTATTTATTTAGACGATGTACATATTATAAGTTCTTATATATATAAATTAAAAATTAACATTTCCTTATATAAATTTCTAATACATTAATATATTTCCTCAACATATTACAATACTCAATAAATACTTAAATTAATTTAATTTTATTTTTTTAAGCCAAACACTATAACCTAATTGGGAAGCCTGAACCCTATAGGTAAAATCTAAAAAAAAAAAAAAACTTTGATACTATAACCCAAAGCCTGAACTCTAGAGGTAAAATCTAAAAAAAATAGCTTTGATACTATAACCCAAAGCCTGAACCCTAGAGGTAAAATCTAAAAAATATAACTTTAATACTATAACTTAAAGCCTAAACCCTAGAGGTAAAATCTAAAAAATACCCTATCTTAAAAATTATAACCCAAAGTCTGAATCCTATAAATAAAATCTTAAAAATATTTTAATTAATTTTTTTAATTCAAAATTTTAAAAAACTAATAATAAAAAAAATGATAAATATTAACAGATGATATTTTTTTAAAAATTTTAAATTTAAAAAAATCAATATTTTTTATATAAATTCCTAATCCATAAATATATCCCCTTAACACATTACAATACTCCGTAAATACTTAAATTTATTTCATTTTTAATTTTTTTCTTTTTACTAAATATTATAATCCAATTAAGAAGTCTAAACCCTAGAGGTAAAATCTTAAAAATAAAAATAACTTACAAATTATAACCCAATTGGAAACCATCAAACTTAAAATAAAACTTTAAAGAAATATTTTAATTATTTTTTTAATCTAAAATTTAAAAAATTAATTTAAAAGAAAAAAAAATGGATATCCTGCGCGACGCGCACAGTCGCGCACTATGGCATCGCGCAGGGGATATATATATATATTACTATTATCATTCCTAAATTATCATCTTTTATTATCAATTAAGATAATTTCCAATTATTAATATCAATAATATAAATATGTGTAAATGTCATGACAAGGCCAGCTTTAGGCATAAGCCGCCTATGTCTAGGGCCCTAATTTTTATTAGGGCCAATTATTTTTAATATATTAAATATATTTTTATATATTTAAAAAAAAATGAAAAAAGAATAGGGCCATAAAAGATTGCACAATCTCATTCTCTAAAAATTGGGGTTATTATTTTTAATATATTAAATATATTTTTATAATATGACCCACGTGATTAAAAATTTACATGATCTCCATCTCTAATCAAAGCTTTAGATTTTGCAAAAACGTCATTATGGTTCTAATGGATAGTCATAAATGGGCTCTCTTTTTTACTATTTTTTTAATTATAGATGTTAGTTTATAAGATATAATTTATTCCTCTTCGATATCTCTTAATCCTAGTATTCTCTTGTTGTGTTTCTCTTTCATTGGTGATGATTTTTTCCTTTGATCATAAGATCATGAATTAGAAATTTTGTATCTTATCCATACAATGTAAAATAAAAATTCTAATTTTTTTAATTCCCCCTCTTCCTCATTTCTAACTCTCCCTCTCTGTGCTTCTCTTGCTCGTTGAGATTGGAGAAGAGAAATCATACCTAACACTAACACGCTGATTAGGTTGGTGCCGCTGTTATGCTTCTTACTTAATTAAATTCAAATATTGATGCATTCATCCATATTGTGTCTAATCGAAAATAGAAAATTTTATTATTTTTGAGCAATAACGAGGTAGATACTTTTACCATTTTGTTTCCTCTATACACATTAAGTTTAACTTTTATTTAGATATATTTACAATAGTAAATTATTCGATTTTCCCTTTGTCTCTATTTTATCATTTACAACTATTCTGGTTTAGGTAATGAAAAATATGGTTTATTTTTTCTTTTGCTCTATACCTAAAAAGACTCCCATTTAGTTCGTGATAAATGATAATATCTTGTTTGGTCTCATTGTGATTTTTTATTAAGGATTGTAGTGAGTTTTGCCATTTTATACATATATTTTTTATTTATTTATTTTTGGTGCTTTGCGTATGACGATGAGTTAAGCATAGGAGCATGATTTTTTTTTCTATTGTTATTCTATGTTATTATTCTTATTTTCTCAATTTTATTTCTTTTGGTAAAGATTACTTCCTTTATCTTTTATTTAAGTAATTTGACATACTTCTATCTTTCTTTATTTTTAAATAATTTTGAATACACTTATTTTTAGTCAAGTGAATTGTAAAGTTATTATCTCGTATTATTATATCTAATTATGTTTAATACTATAACATATTTATCAAAACTTGAATATAAAAATTTAATTAATAATTTTACATTTCAAAAGTAAGAAAATTAAATTTTATAAAAGAATATTTTTTAAATTAATATTTTAATTTATTAAAAAAAATTAAACTATCATTTTTTGACACCAAATTCGAATGACAAAGGGTAAAGAGATATTTTTTTTTAAACAATATCAAATACCTATTTGTTTTTACCTTCTTAAATAGGCTTGAGCCGGCCTTATGTCACGATGATATCAATATCTCTAATAATATCAATCTGGTAAGTCATCTATCAACTAATTCACTAATAAGAAGTAAATCATTGAGTCAATATTCTTAAAATGTAATACGGGGTATATAGAAGCCCTTATCGATGGAATACAATAATATAATATCAGCGCACAAGTAAATCCTAACCGTGGGTGATCATTTGCTATCATACTAACACGGTAAGCGATCAGATACTCTGACATAACGTGGGTAATTTTACATGCACTCCCCATTGGTAAACAAAACTTTGCATGCAGTC
>JBBMJZ010272573.1:0-15122 GCA_037833815.1 Zingiber zerumbet
AACAATAGTGTAGTAAGCGAGAATTTGGGTGAGACGCTATTCACCCCCCTCTAGCAGACGTCAAGGTCCCAACATAAAATTCCTAGGCAAGGATTCCACCTGTTAGCGGTCCTTCACCCTTGTCTGTTTAGCTTCCAACTCTACCCACATAGACAGTTAAGGATCCCACGAATTCCAGTATTTTTGTGTCCACTTGATTTGACTCCAACCGAAGCCATAACCTCGACTATAGACCCTCTCATCAAGAGACCTAGGGGCTAGCTCCTCACGCCCCCAATTGGAGCTCAACCTCCTGGCCCCTCAAATCGGAATGACTACCATGCCCCTCCCAAGGACAAGCAGCCCTAGAAGAGTTCCACTTAGACTGCACTCTCCTTGGCCCGGTGGCGACGAGGTGTAAGGAAGGTGAGGTAGCCACAAAAAGTCTTTCACTCAGAACTCTAGTGGAGGAGTTGATGGGATCTAGGGTCGATCATATGTCAAAGTTGATGGTCTTCAACAAGCTATTTTCGGAAGTGTGGCAGGGTCATTGAGAAATGTGTACATGCATAGCTGAACTAGAGGCTCAATTGGCCACCCTGAAGACCAAGGCTTCCCTGGTGCAAATGGAGCTAGCGTGTTGAATCTTTCACCTGAGAAAGATCATAGCCAAGAGGGAATCAGATAGTCTTCAGGCGAAGTATGAGGAGGATCGTCTGAAGAGGGAGATCGATTCCCTGGAAGCCCTGAATAAAAAGTTAGAATCGAGGAGCAAGAAGCAGTGGAAGTATATTAAGAAGTTAAAAACCGCAGCAGTGACACAAGGGTTGAAGCTTGAGGAAGTTGAAGCAGGGATGAACACTACTAGATGCGAGTTGAATGCTTGCCAAAAAATGCTTAATCTTTTAGAGGTAGAACTGGCAGTCACTCGAGGAGAGGTTAAATCAGCGAGATCCTTGGCAAAGGATTAACTACATAAGATGGAATCAGCTCGTAGCGAGGCAAAGACCACTCTTGTAGGAGTCGAGAGTGAACTTCAAGCAGCATTGGAGATTGCCCATCGGGAAATGAAATCTGCCCAAACCTTGGTTGCATCCCAACTCCGTGAGCTCGAGACTACCTTTTCAAGGGTCGAAGTACTGAAGGGTCTCTAAGGTCTAATTGTAAATAGTTCTCTCAAAGTCCAAACATGCCAACTGGCAAGTACAATGGTCGAGATTTCAGAATATCGCACCGGGGAAGACACCCGCTAGGCACCCAAGAAGAAAGAATTCCTTTACTCTGAGAAAGTTTATAGCATGGTAAGCACATGTTTTGCTCAAATGGTGCGATATGGCGTGGATGACGCCTTACAACAGCTGTAAGAGTTCGACCACTTGCTCGCCAATAAGCCTCTGTCGTCTATTAAGCTATCCAAGATTTCTTATTATATCACCGAAAAAGATGTAGCGGACTTTACCTAAATCTCCCCATACGTGATTATAATCAACCTCTTTTAACGAAGCTTTTTGGTTTCCCGATTCTCATGCTAGATCTGCCTTCTTGACTTGTATTTGGATAGAATTTTAATGATTGGTTGTGTTGTGACCTGAATTTTGACTACACTTAGGCCGGGGGCATTAGGCACATGGGCGATACCATATAGGTTCCGCATGCGAAGTAAATATCGCACTCACACATATCTCAACCCGACTTTGTCCGAGTCAGGGAGTTTGAGCCCTGAAAAGGACATGGGTGATATGATATACGTTCCTAGAGCGGAGGAAGCTAATATCGCAGCCACACAGATCTTGACTTGACTATGTCTGAGTCGAGGAGTTTGGACCCTGAAAAGAACACAGACGATATGATATATGTTGGACCAGGTGTGATTGACTAGAGAGGGGTGAATAACCCTGAAAAGAAGTTAGCCAAAATCTCTTACTTTTGAACTAAGCAAGGTGACAATAATAATTAATCAAATAGCATAAAGGAACAACTTAAAAATAATAAGTAAGAAGACGAGAGTTTACTTAGTTACAACTTAGATGGTTGTTAATCCAAAACAATGAAAAGTTCAACTAGAAAATCTCATTCGTTGAAGGCAGAGTAGCCTCTTACACACTTTGAACGCTTAGAAAAAGACTAGGAATTGAATACAAGAGTTGCTCTTAAAGTCCTAATACCAAGGGTTTTTTATAGCCTCCTGGGATGAAGTAGTCGTTGGTATTCGTCGCTTAGAGGCACCTCCAAGGGGATCCAGGGCACCCTCAAAGGATAAGGTTTTATCCTCTTCACAACGGTCATAGTAACTGTCACAACCAACATTCAAATGATCCAGGGCACCTCTAAGGGAGGCGGGTAATAAAACAAAAAAAAATAAAATATGAAATAATAAGTATAAGCAATAAGTCTTCAATTAAGTACAGATAAAATTATAATAATGCAAACATTAATATGCACACATAATATTATTAATATCTCCCCTTTAATTAACTTAACCCCTAAATTTTCTCCTTTTAATCACATTAAAAAACAAATGCTAAAGAAAATAGAATCAATTTGAAAAATTACCTTGTGGCTTTAAATAGAATTTTCAAAAATATTGCTAAGTTTTGACATTAATTTTCAAAATAATAACTTTTACCAATTAACCTTCAGTTTTATCAAAACTAAATTTAAAAATTATTTTTAATTTAAAAAAACTAAAAATTTTTATCATGGTAAAACAAAAATAAAAAGATCAGCATAAAAATGTTCATGACAATAAATATTTATTTTGACCAGTATAATATTTTTAGCAAAAATAATTATTTTTAAATTTAAATACTTTAAAAATAGAATCTAATTTCTAAAAATCATGAAAAGTTTAATGAATATATAAAATGTAATGTTTATCTACATAAAAAATTAAAATTTTCAAAAATAATATCTCGATAATTTTTAATTATAAAAATATTATTTTCAGTAAGTGACAAAATATATAATGTTTTATCAAAAAAATAAATATGTGAAATATTTTTAATTGTTTAAATATAATTTTTATTCAAAAATATATAAAAAATTATTTAATGGTAAATTTTTTTTGAAATTTTTTCTACTATTGAATAACAAATTTCTTTTCATAAAAAAAAAAAATAAAACCTAATTAATTTTGAACGGAATGTGTATAAAGTAATTTATTTGTCTAATAAGATAAATTCAACTATAAGAATTGAAGCATGCATAAAAATTTATTCAATATATTAAGTATGATTTAAGAACACAAAATAAATGATGTCATGCTGATTTAATCAAAAAATTTCATGGAATGATATTTCTTGTAACTTTTATAATTTGACCCTATGTTTTTTAAATATCAATTAAGTCTACCATTATGTCTACCCTTTAAAATTCTTAGAACATTTGAGCATAGAGAATTCTTTTACAATTTGACCACATTGCTCTCTCTGTATATATTTTTAAAAGCTTAGGTTTAGAGTTTAGGGTGTAATATTTAATGTTTAGAATATATATATCTCGTGAAGATAGAAATAGTGAAATACAATAGTAATTCATATTCCTTAAACTAATAGAGGAAATAAATGCGAACAATAATTTCATGAAAATAAGTATTCAAATTCTTTTTTATAAATAAGTAAGAATTTATAATTTCTTAGAAATTGATTTCCAAAATCAGTCAAACATCAAGTTAGGATTTTTTTTAAAAATTTTCTTGAAAAAATAAAATAAAAATGGTAAGCCGTGGAGCCAGCCTTCTTGGAATCGAAAGGACTGAAATTTCGGTGAGTCGGTCACACATAACGATCATCAATACTGCACTGCCCATTCAATCACCTTCACTGAAAGAGTGAGAGCATAACTAATAGTTCGAAGCACCAATTCAATCACCTTCACTGAAAGAGAGAGCCTAACAAATAGTTTGAAGATAATTTTTTGTGTTGTAAAAAAAAAAGAGGTTGAAATGGTAACCTCGATAATTCCATATTAGCTTACAATTTTAGATTCTCTTAATTTAGTTTCTTTGTCTAGCTTTTATTCAACTAAATTTAAATTTTTGAATGCTTTGTCATGAGCTAATACGTTATGCTTTGACCGCGCAAGCAACATAATGGTCAAAGTTGATTCCACTTAACAAAGCTAAGCTAGCAGCTAATCGAGCATTAAGCAGTCACTAATTCTGCTCGACTCCTAGGAATAAACAGAGCAAGTCACACGGCGATCGTTTTCAGAAACAAAAGAAGGATTACAAAAACACAAATAGTAAAAGAAAGAAGAGATTCATCAATACCACCCCTCTCTTATCTTCATCGCGATCCTTATAAAACAGAGAAGAGAGGGAGGACGAAGAGTTGAATTAGAATCCAAGTGATCGAGTTCCGGGCGATGGCGAATCGACGAGCACAGTCCCTGAAATCGACGCTGCTCTGCCTCCTCGCGTTCGCGGCGTTCATCCACAGCCGGGTCGCCGTCGTCGGCCAAGACGTGAAGTGCGAGCCGTCATGCATCGTGCCGCCGCCTCCCTCCCTGCCGCCGCTCTACCCGCCGCCGCCGTTGCCGCCACTCTACTCGCCGCCGCCGCCGCTTTACCCGCCGCCACCGTTGCAGCCACTCTACCCGCCGCCGCCGTTGCCGCCGCTCTGTCCCCCGCCCCCTCCCTCCTCGCCGCTGCCGTTGCTGCCGTTCTGTCCGCCGCCCCCGTCATCGCTGCTGCCGTGCCACTACTGCTACAAGCTGCCACCGCCTCTGCCGCCCTCTTGCTTGTACTGCCACACGCCAGAGAACATGTACCCCGACGACGAAGACGAGGATTACCTGGAGTCGGCCGCTGGCCGGAGCCACGGCAGCCGAAGGTGGGCGGAGGCGGCGGCGGCCGGTGGATTGCTGATGCTGATGGCGACGTTTTAGAGGATTCGACAGTTGGTTATGTGTCTGCTTCCTTTACTTTCATTTCATTGTAACTCCCTCTCTCAAATGTTATATATCTCACTCTCTTCCCCTTCTTCTTCGTCGTCGAAATGAATTAACAAGAATTGTTCAAAATTCTTTACTTTTTTTCTCCCAAAAACAAAATCTACTTTTGAGGGAAATTATTATTATTATTATTATTATTATTATTATTATATAAATTAAGCAAGCTAATTTTTTTTTAAAATTGTTCAAAATAATCATGTTGTTTATTTTAGAAGAATTTAAATAATAATAATAATATTATGATTCACAAAGTGGAATGTTGATTATGAAAATAATTTATTTTTAAATAAATACAACATTAATTTTAAAAAAAATTGAGATGTTTCTACAAGTCCAAAAGACTGAAAAAAAATATTGGGATATATGGATGATATTTTCCTCTCGAAATAAAGAAAAGAAATCCTAAAAAATAGAGATGCCTCTTTTCTTTTCTGTTTTTTTTCTTTTTTCTTTTTTCTTTTTTATCGTGTCTTGAACATGTTTTTCCTCGAGTACAAATGAATGTGACGTGTGTATATTCGTACGTATCTATTTATACGTACTTTTGTTAGTTCATTTTGTAGCTTTGAGCATGCGAAGCCAACTGATTAATTAGAAGCACGAGAACAACGCAGCCCCTTGTTTCAGCATTTTGGCTCTGTGTTTTATTGCCATCTTGTCTTCTTGTTTTTGCCCAATTACAACTTTTTAAAGTCGAATTTGCATCGATCCATTGTAAGTGGACTTGAGTTGACCTAATCAAATTGATGGTCGCTATTGGATTCAATTGAAGAATGATAACTATGCCAAAGCTAACTACGATGTCACGATCATGTGTCATTCACCATGTATCTCTTTTCATGTAACCTATAAAAGTGAGGAGCGACTGGGATAAAAATAATCATCTTTTACTATAAAAATAATTAGTTATATTAATAGCTCAAGCAAGAGCGGAGCCATGTGTTGGCTTTAGCCTGAGAGCCTGATAACATTGAGGAGTTACAGTTCAGATTTACAACGGAAGAAAAGAAAAAACGCGAGAGAGATTAAGGTAGCTGGAGGCTATAAAAACTAAATCAGCCCAGGCAAAGGCAGAGCCATGTTTTGGCTTTAGCAAGGGAGCCGGCCGACGACGTTGCGGAAGAGTTACACCTTGAATTTACAAGGATGTGTGAGAGAAAGGAAGGAACTAGCTAATTAGGGGTGCAAACTAATCGAATTGAGCCGAATAAGATAAAAATATTGATATTTGAATTCAAGCTCAAAAATATATATTATATTCGAAGCTCGATTCGAAGCTTGAAAATATAAATAGTTTTGGCTCGAACTCGATTCAAAATAAAATTCGAGCTCGAGTTCGATTCAAATTACTCGAATCTTAATTCGAGTATATTTGAACCATAATTTAAAATTAATTAAATTCAAATTCAGTTTGAATTATTCAAATCTTAATTTAAATGTATTTAAGTTTAAAATTATGTAAAAATAATTAAAATTCAATTAAAGTTCGACTCACAAGTGACGATCAAATAAAATAGTTTAGATTCGAATTCGACTCGAAAAAATATTCGAACATGTTCTTTCACTCGAATTCGGTAACTTTGAATATAAATCGAATATTTTTCGAACTAATTTTAAAAGATCAGGAACGACTCGATTCATTTATACCCTAGAAGGGACCGTCTGACAAGAACATGAAAGAAAGGAGGAGGAACATAGTCCGGAGCTTTCTAGACTCCTATTGAGCTTAAGGTTTTTTTTTTCCGATTAGCTCGAGATAAGTCCAATGAATTATAATTTCTGACTTCATTATTGATCAGGAGTTACATTTTAAAGACTTCTAATTTAAAGATTTAAAACTTAAATATGCATATTAATATTGTTGAAAGGAGTTTAACTTCTTTTTATTTTTAATTCAGCTCCTTATTCCTTTCATCTCGAACTAGAGGATGTCTCGTGATTAAAACTAAAAAAGTATAGATTATATAGAAGTCAAGTGAGATTCAATAGCAAATTTATTTTTGAATTTGAAAGAGAGAATAAATGGGTCAAATAGTTATTGACTTATAATTACGAGACACTAATTATAAGGTCAAGGAACATTTAATTTAACTTACTTTAGTTATATTCTATTATTTAATTAGCAATTTGAGGATGTCACTACTAGCTCAATTAGTAAGGTTTTTGAAAAATATTATCTAAATTATAAGCTTAAATTTTATATTTATTCAAACATGAGTATTTGCTTTTCTTATATTTTTTTTAAAAAAAGGGAAAAATTAAATTTTAGCCAATAAAAACATGAGGTTTAAAATGATAATCACAATAATGCACAAAATTTACTGTTATGAATTTTATCACAAAGTAGAAAAAATAAATGATTTTTAATGAAATCATTCATTTTTTTAATAAATTACTATAGAAAAATCATTTCATAGGATCATTTGTCCTAATGACCCTTTCTACATAAGAGATAACACACTCAGTAAAATATTTTTACCATGTTAATAATTAATTTTAAGATTTATTGGATTAATTATCCGTGCAAATATCAAGTGTGGGCAATATAAAATGAAATATCGAACATATTAGAGATGATTACCTCTATTTTGCTTATTATTAAATTATATATATAAAAAAGATAAATAGAGCATTAGTGCATTATTTTTTACTTAAAAAGGGATTTTTAATATAAAAATAATGTTAGATATTGGAGGATCAGAAAAGGGCATACGAATATCCATACTCCGTTTCCATTCCAATCCCTAGAATTATTGTGTGAGTGCTAAATCGGATCGATCAGCCTTATCCCGTTTGACCGTCGAGTAGTCGTCCCATCTCCGGTTGTACTCCCTTGCAACGCAGAGGAGGAGAGAGGAAAGGAGATCGCACATGGACCGCCCCGATCAAACCTCCGCGTCGTCCATGGCGCCGCAGTCCCAATCTCCCCCCGCGAATCCCCCTACTCCAGGTGATGCTTCGGCGTCTCTTCTCTCAGCGAGATACTATGATTCCCGATTGTCGGTCGGTCTCCGATCGTCTCGGATTTCTGTTCAGGTTACTCTGCTAGTTTGCGTTTTCGTAATTTTGTTTGACCGATTGGTTTGGTGGTCAACTCGCGACTGTATTTTATGATTAGGGTTTTGTCCTTGTCTTTGTGGATTGGTTTCCGATGGTCTGTGGTTAAAAATGGGAACTTGGAACCTGGGAGTTGATCTATCGTCTCAGCATGTTTCCATGGAGTAGCGGATTTAAAGTTCGCCGGAGTTAGGAGAGGTAGTTCTGTATCGCCAAGTTGATTGAAAGGGTATATTTAGTTCAGTTTCCTTCGATAGAGAGCTCTACTAAACTTCAACTCCGTACAACTTCTTGTCTATGCACTGGTGAAAGAAGATATTTAGTTCAATTGGCTTTTGTAAGCACTGGTTATTACTGGGCTTCACATTCATTCTTTTTATCGTTAGAAACGGCTAATATGTGTTTTGAACTTTCAATACTAATACCGATACTCTTACCTATGCTCCAACTCTTTCTACATGACTTTGAAAAACTTGGTACACATGGAATTCATGACTTTAATCTTATATTATTTCTGCAGGATCTGAAACAAAAATGCCAATCAGTGGGGGTACGAATGCCAAGATTGATGCTGCCAATGAAACTTCTGAAGCACCAGTATTGAGAGAAGACCAAGTTCAAACTGCTATTAACTTTCTGTCACACCCAAAAGTAAGAAGTTCCCCAGTTGTTCATAGGCGTTCTTTTCTAGAAAAGAAAGGCTTAACCAAGGAGGAAATAGATGAAGCCTTCCGGCGTGTGCCTGTAAGTTTGATAACCTGTTTATGTATAATGAATTGGGTACCCACGAATTTGTTGTCCTTTTATGTACGCCTCTTCTTTAATGACTTTGATAATACGTTATGTTGTTCTTGATGTGAAATTGGATGTTTCATTTCTTACAGGATCCATCATCCAATGCCACAAATGGACAAGTTTACACTTCAAACCCTGGTAATTTTTTGCAGTGGTGGCTAGTGCTTCAGATGAAGGATTGTTCATAGCAATGAAAAATAACAAAGCTTCCCTAATACTTTTAGTATTGTCGTTAACTATATACACCACAGGTTTCAGAATATATGCAATTTAAAGTTGAAAGATGCAAATCATATTAAAGTGCTGGATGAGATGCACTAAAACATAATCAGCAGTTATATTTGTATTTGTTAATTTTCTTATGGAAATTGAATTTTTACTAGCCAAGTGACTGCATTGTTGCTTAAATTTGTATGCTTACAATACAACCTTTTTCATTGCAGATTTGAATAAATTAATTTCACCACTTATGTTTACAAATATAATTGTTTCTTGTTTTTACTTTTTAGCATACATTTCAATAATACCAAAGGAGTGCAAAGTAGTGTATGATTCAGAAGATTAGATTCTTTAATATGATTTTTCTTTCTGCTGTAAAGCTTATCAGTAATTTGTAATTAATCTTTACTAATTACCTTGTATGCCAAAGAGCTTTCAAGTATTAAATATACATTAATTATTACAGCTTCACAGCCAAAATCGCTTAACACCTTGCAACCCCAAGATCCAGTACAAACTCCTCAACCAGCAGGTCCTCCCATCACTGTGGTTTCAGCATCTCCAACCCAACAGCGAAGAAGGTTTCACTGGTCTCATGCACTTGTTGCAGCTGGGGTGGTTGCTGCTTCAGGTTTTGGAAGTGCTGTTCTTGTCAAGGTACTCTTGTTGGCTCATATCTTTATGCCTTTTGAATATAAAATAGAATATAGAATTTCTCTGTTTGGTTTCTTTGTTCATTATTTGTTAGAAATTTGCTTGTGTACTTTTGATCTTCTTCTGCATAACTCTTTTGTAGAATGTGTTCATTCCTCGGTTGAAAGCATGGATCAAGAAAGTTGTGGCTGAAGAAAAAGAATCTGAGGAGGGTAGTTTGAGCACTAAACTAGCTGAAGAAGCAGCAGAAGCTGCAAAAGCAGCTGCTGCATCTGCTGCTGTTGTTGCTAAAGCAAGTCAAGAATTGCTAAGCTCCAAAAGTGAAGGTGTACTAGTTTATTCTGTTTTTTTAAATATTTTACAGTTGTTGTTTCTTGTTACCCATTTTGAGTCTTTTTTGCAATTAGAGAGAAAGTACTTTGAGGCTTTCATGGGAGCACTAGATGTTCAAGTTAAGGAAATGAAATCTATGGGTGATGCTATTCGTAGATTGGAAAGCACAAGGGATGACAGATTCTCTGAAGATAAGCCTATACATGAGAATATCATGCATACAACTGGGAATGGTGAGTTGAAAAAAAGAAATCATTCCTACAGTCTTGGTTCTGACTGATTTCTCTCAAATGATTCATGTCCAGTAGTTGTGAGTTATTGAGGATCTTGAATTTCTTATATGGAACCTTTAATTGAATTATTGATTCTTAGTGATTCGTCTCACGCTTAATACGCAAGTTACTCAGAGTATGAGTTATTGAGGATAGTTGATTTGCACAGAACTAAACTGAACGATCATTCCTTGGTTTTGACAGTTTCATACATCACATCTAGCTCACCAAGGATCTATTTATTTGCTTAGCAAATAGTGATACTGAAAATGGTTGTGATACTGAAAATGTTACATTGTACTCACATGGTTGTGTTTAAGAAAAATTTCAATGAAAAGTAGATTACATTGTACCATATGGTTGTGATACTGAAAATGTTTCCGGTGCCTCCTTACCATACACTCTCACTGTGACCTTCAACTGTCAAAGGGGACTCACATGGAGGCGGAAACACCTCATGTGGGAGAGAAGAGTGGATGGGCTCACATGGGAAAATGATTTCCCCTCATTTCAAGTGGAAGTCATTTTCCCCAAAGAAGCCAACATTTTCAGTTGGCCAATTGAATATTCTCCATTGACCAGAATTTTCATTGTATCAAACACTGGAAATCAACAAAGATAATTTCCAAGAAAATATTTTATGTGAAATGATCCCTAATAATATGAATTTCCCATACCCTCAGTTATGTATGTCAATGCATATAGACATTAGATGTCTACACACGTATCTGTGTGGGTGGTTACTAAGTATTGCCCGTACCATCAATTCTCTATGTAAATGTATATACACATTGTATATATATGGGTGGGTGCTAAGTATTTATATATTTCTCCTTATCTTCAATTCTGTATATCACTGTACATATACAAGTCTGCACACGTATCTGCTTGCACTAGAATCTCAAGACCCCAACATGGAAGGCAACGATGTATCACTAATCTTGTCATTTACTATTCACATTTCATCTTGGCTAACAACTATAGCAAGTAAATGATTGATTAAACTGTTTTATTTTTAAATGCATCAAATGCAATCTCAATGACTCTCATTTTGGGATGACCTTCAGGTACAGCTAACAACACATGGAGAACTTCTCAGGTCAAACACTCATATGCAAGTTATTATTATTATTATTTTTTGAACAGAAAGTTATCTTTGCCACTCCACTTTTATCATACGATTTCAAACTCTGTTCACATCAGAGTGCCTATGATCGTATTATCCACAAAAATCTCATTCATCCATTTTTTTTAAAACCTTTTCAGCGTGTTAAAGTTCACAGCCCACCAATTACCAGCTATGGAGAAGGTTATTTATTATCTATAAATTTCCATAAATTTTTTATTCCAGTTTTTATTGAATATTTTTAAATGCCATTTTCTCTTATACTGTGATCACTGTCAGTGAGGTCTTCACCACCGCCTATGTTAAGGGAATCTTTACCTGCAGCCAACAGGAACTCATACACCGAGGTATTCAGCTTTACTATGAATGCATATTCATGTAGTACCAAGCTTCATTGTTTAAGAGTGCCCTTAAGTTAGTTGCTTAAACTTTTGATTTATCGGGGTGTTTTATTGGGTCTTGATTGCAGGTGCTCTGCATAAAATGTTGTTGATTTATTAAAAATCAAATAAATAGGTAATTGTAATATAAACCCACTGTCATACCTCTTCACATTTGTTGTGAATTTTCCCTCTTTAAGCATCATGCAGAAGATTTTAGTCTAGATGATGATATATAGGAGATAGAGTTCAATGACATAAAAGGATTCATATAACCCCACCTAGTGGATAAAGCTTGGTGGTTGTTGTTATTGTTGTTGTTGAAGCATCATGCATAGAATTTAATGTTTTTGAAATTTGAAGGACTTTATTATGAACCTAATAATGTTCAATAGAAACAACTTTTGTCACTTTAGAAAATTGTGCAAAATCAGTTTGGTTATTTTGATTATAGGTGCTGTGCAACCAAAAACTATCATTATATTCCCAAACCTAGGTAATCTGAACTTGCATCTTTTAGAAATGCAAGGAAATCTGAGCATACTACTATGTTGCCAAATTGTGGGTGAGATTTAGTTTGATTGCAGTAGGATATATCCAGAATTTAGGCTTGTTGCAGGTTAAATCACATTCAAAATGTTAGACGGTGGGCTGCTAACCATATTTGATTTTCTAGATTACTTGAAATTGAATAAGTTATAATTTCTATTCAAGTGTAAATCAATTGCCACCTATTACTCGACAAGGAGATCCCATTGCATAAGCGAGCATTGTGTAAGTTTATAAAAGTTCAATTTCAATTAATTGGCACGTCAAGTTGGTTGATATGAAGGGAATTGTAGTTTTCTATGATCATCGTGTGCCATTTGGGCTAAACATATTTGATTTGTCATATTTTGTGAATCATGTGTGTTGCTTGGTTAGACAAGCAAGTACAGATAAGTTAGTGCGGCATAGATAGATGTTCCAATACATCATGAAATGAGAGAATATTTTAAGATGCTATGAAAATGTTGAAAATAATTCAGAGTTAGATGAGTTGGATTACTGGAATTGAGGATGCTAGAGGTAGACGAATGACAAAGAAAACTCTAGTAAAAGAATAAAAATTGGTTTAAGAGATTTGTATGTTATTAGTGCTATGGCCTTGCATCAAGTTCAACGGAGTAAGATTCCAAACACCAATCCCGAATATTTTGAACTAACACAGCTTAATGGCATTCGTCACTAGGATTGGCTGTGAAAATGTGAATCTTTTTCTCTCATTTATCAATGTTTGCAATCGTCATTTAATGACAGTTTGCTTTTAGAAATCATATTGTTTCAAGATTATGTTGTATTTCAAATATTTCACGTTTTGAGCTTGTTTTGTTTTTTTATCATCGAGTTGGACCTGTGTAATTTTCCTTGCTGCATTTTCGGTCTTTACGCTAATTGAAGTATGTTAACAGCCATGGGAGGTTGCTCGTTCAGCTCAGCAGAGGCCTAGCTATTCCCTGCAGCGCGAAACGAGTGAAGAACGTTTGGGTTCGAGAATAGACGATGGTTATGGACCTCCGCCTGACAGGAATGTGAATGGCTATGATACCTCAGAGCCCTGGTGGTCAAAGAAGAATGTGAGAATCACTGAAATGGAAACCGAAGAGCAGCAAAAGCAGTTGCATTATGGTGTTGAATCAAACGAAAGACCGAAGCCACGGGGATGGGTTCCGCCTCAACCACCAGCCATTGTGATGCCAGGAGCTGCAGATGCCATTCGCCGCCCAAAACCACTTCCTCAAAAGCAGCCTACCGGAGATGCGCAGTCGGTTGCAAGTTCAGATGACGGGAAGGAAGGAGAAACGAGAGTTCCAGACTCTGTCACTGAGGCAGACTTAAATAATACCATTCCTGCTGGTTCCTCCAGTCAGAGTGGAATACAAGAAGAAAGCGCAACTGCTCTTGAAGTTATCTGAGAGATTGAAACTCAGAAAAGTTTGCCAGACTAAGGGAAATGAACTCCGGCCATTATAGTGCTTCGTATCCTCGTTCCATATGCATCAGCTACTACTGCTCTTGAGGATACACCTGACAATACATTAAAAATAAGAAACAAAGTTCTATGAAAGTTATAATCTTTCCCTTTGATTCCCCAATGTGACTGGAATTGTTTATTTAATGTGCTTAATAAACATAGAGTACAGCTTTCATGTTTACTGCTCATGTTTAGGGCGGCGTTGAGTTTGGCGGTGAGCAGCGCCGCGGCCAACATGCAAAAATTGCGCCGTGCCGATGGCGTCGCAGAGGCAGTGGTCGATCGCCGTGCAGAGAGTATCATGCCGCCACAGCTCAAATGCGTCACCTGATGCACAATTCAGATGTAAAACCGAATCTTTGCAGAAATGTTATCAATGCCATCGCCACTGACAAATTCAGAGCACGAAATCCGAGTCAACCCTGCGGCGACCTGAACCTGGAGCAGTGGGACATCGACAAAGCTCTGCTCTTTATCTGTTGGCTAATACAGGACTTCCTCTAGTACAGGTTGGGCCGCGCGGAGGCCCGTAGGAACTCATCGGCGGTGAGGTCGAGCGGGTCTTCACTTCCCATGCGACTATAATTAACCAAGTTGAAATTTTATAATTGAAAATAATTAAATTAAACAAAGCTTTTCGATTATATAAAGAAAATAGAATAAAAATTAAAATTAAAAAAATAAACCCAGATAGTCTTAGGGTGACCGATCCAGCTCCACAGAATTTTTCCATTGGTCACTGGGTTTCTTGATTATATATGTGACAAAAGGCGATTCCGCTCTCACCAACCTAGCTTCTTGATTATATAGCACTATGATTAAAGGATAAATTGTTCTAAATTCTTTACATGTAAACTCAACTTTGTCCTCAGTTCCAACATAAAAAAAGTTTACTCTCACTCGGTCACTCCCTGCATGTAAACTTTTCTTTGCTTCAACTCCCTTCCAACTCCCTAATGTACACTGATTTACCTAATTTTTATCATTTAAGTCTAAAATGAGATATAGTTTCTCTAAATTCAACATATTTAAACTAAAATATAGTATAATTTTTATCAAATTGAATATGATTCATTTTTCGCCTAATCAATCAATTGATATACTCAATTTTAATTAAATGGTGCTGAAATTAGGTAAAAATAATGATATAATTGTTACTAAATTCAACACTATTTAACTAAAACTAAGTATATCAATCAAGTCAAGTGGAAAAAGAGTGTATTCAATTTGATAGAAAATATACTAAATTTTAGTTTAAATGTAAATTATATCATATTTTAGACTTTTTTTAATAAAAAAATGAGAGTAATTAAGTAAATCGGTGTGTATTATGAAATTGG
>JBBMJZ010272880.1:0-18400 GCA_037833815.1 Zingiber zerumbet
CTTATTGTTTCACCAGACCTTTTAAATCGAAATTGTATAGTTCTATTCTTGACATGATGAGCTAGCAAATGTAATGATATTGCTACTTGCTCATCTACCTCCATATATCTTGTTCCTTTCAGGCCCCCTTCACTTTCGAGCATACAACACAACTTTGTAAAACTACTCCTATTCATTCTTAGCTGTGCTATGCAAGTAGCGTCACTTTCATATGCTAAATTATATATCATCCCTCTCCTAGCAAAAACATCATTCACATATCGCCTTTTCAAGCAATACGATCTATTACGCCTTTCCACTAAAATACAACACAATTGAAAAAACCAATTCACTATATTCAAGATCTCCAACCAATGCATTAACACAACAACTAGTTTCCTTTTTTTCATTATATTCTTGGTCTTTAAACTAAGACGAGTCATGGCTGCAAAAGAAAAAGATAAGCTATTTTAGAGGGTAAATAAAAGACCCACTCGATATAGATTATATACAAAGCAGTAACCTAAAAACAATGTCTGCTTATGAGATTAAAAACAATGTCTAATTAAAAACAAGCAGTAACCCCTAGCTCCACGCTAGATGCGATTAATGCAATGGTAAAATAGACCTCCAGGGACATTTATTACCCTTCCCACAATGTCTGCTTAGGTCATGAGTCGATCCGACCTTTTACACACAGCAAGGAAATCAATCCCTCACTTTGCCCAAATTGCAAGGAAAGCAATGTTATGGAGCAAGGAAAGCAATGTTACATATACCTGGATGGAGGTGGTGTCAGCACCGATTCTTATGGAGGCGCTGCGATGAGTGCGCAAGGCGTGGGAGAGGTGGTGTCGATGTTGTCGCTGGAGGCGCTAGGATGAGTGCGCGAGATGAGGGATGTGCGAGGCAAGGGAGAGGTTATGTCGGCACCGTTGCGAGCCGAGAGAGGGGTTCTGCCGAGGCGAGGGAGAGGTCTGTCGGCACCGTTGCGAGGCGAGGTAGAGGTTCTGCCGAGGCGAAGGAGAGGTTCTGTCGGAGCCGTCGCGAGGCAAGGGAGAGGTTCTACCGAGGGCGAGGGAGAGTTGTGTCGGCGTCGTCGCGAGGCAAGGGAGAGGGGGGAGAGTTGTGTCGCGAGGCGAGGGAGAGGAGGGAGAGTTGTGTCGGCGATTTTTGGGGAGGAATTGTTGCGATGAGATGAGATTAGGGCTAGATTTGGTATTAAAAATTTTTGGGTTGTAATGTAATCAGATTACGTGCTGTTTAGTTTGTAATCTGGATTACAAAAGGTTATTACCTTTTGTAATCCATATTACATTACATTACGAGTTTAGAATTATACCAAACAAATTAATCCACCTTGTAATGTAATCCCGATTACATTACAAAGTAGATTACGGCATACCAAACGTAGATTTCTTCAGTTTCAGAAAATCAAGAGTGCTATCGCGTTGCACAACACCGATCATTGTAGCATCGGACCACCTGTAGGCATTGGGGACAATTGACCTCTTTGGAACACCCACAAAAGAAAAGACTGCTGAAGCTGCTTCAAGATGATTGTTCATCAACCTGCAGACTCTCACTCGCTTAGGTATACACCATAATCTAATAACGCTGTGCAAGAAAAGTTCAACTGCTAATGTAAACTGCATATTGTGCATCGTTCTTTCAGAAAAAAGTTTGTGTAATCTAGTTTCTTTAGTTATTTGAAATATTTCCTTTAATTTTTGGCATTTTGAATTCATATTGAATTATATATATTATTTAATCGTTAGCCATAATGAATGTTTATGCAATTGCACGACAAGCATGTATTATTGCAAGTGAATGGGCTCATTCTCATTTATTAACCATGTTGGACTCGTTAATTACGTACATTACTTGAATTAAAGAGCCTCATGATTGCTTGTGGACAAAAATTTTAGAGGCTTTCATGTTTCATCTATAACATGTCTCCTTGTGGATCTATCTATTCATTGCTTTTGTTTTGTTGCAGTGTTTTTAAAAGAGACTGATTATAAAATCGGCGATTGAAAGGATCAAATATAATTGTACCTTTAGTTCGGCAGTGGAATTTCTCCATCGCTAAATTTAATATATTTGAAAAACAATTTATCTTATTGTTTAATGTTGCAAATGGTTAGCTGCTTAGACTATTATGCATTATATATAATAAGCCGTCCATATTAACGCCCGTTAGCTTACTATGCGTGAGTTAATTAATCATAATCATGAATAATTAACTAATTGGCACGTTGATTGATGGCACATGAACGCACGCACGCACGCATCGCATATGTACATGTTGTAGCTTGATGGAATGGCTACAGTCACAGTGGTCCAAATGAAAGAGACATTGTATCCACCGTGCCATTGGTGTAAAAAACAATTAATGTTAACTACATATAACAATACCTTAATCAATTTGAAATTTAATTAATATAGTCCTGTGCAATATCATCCAAAATAGACAGACGTCAACCCAACGAATACGTAAATTTGATAAATAGCTGATGTTGCCTTACACTAATATATATATATATATGTTCTGAATTATAATATAATATAATTTAATTAATTTATAATTTGTTTTTAGTGTTTTCAAATTCCATGGGGAGATTTGCAAAAGCAGCAAATTAAATTTAAACAAGAAAAGGCAAATAATAACTATGACAGGCTTAATAAGAAATGATGAAGGGAATGGAGAGAAAAACAATGGCACACTACATACAACATGGTGCTGTGTAGCTTACTGATGCCAATATGGTTCTGCAGCCTCGTAGGAAGAGGAATCGTTCATGGACGGGTCCAACTCCAACGTAGCCCTCTTCCCCAGCAAATCTAGAGTCAATTGGTTAATGTCACCTCTTCCTCTTCCCTTCTCACTCTTGCCCTCTGATCCCTGCTGCTCTCTTTCACAGCCCCCGATAATCCTACCTTGCACTATTTCATGCATATGATCAAAAGCACCCGCTCTAGTTCCCAATCCATGCAAATGGCTGTCGCTCCAATTTTCTCCCTGAGCAGAGGAAAACCCGGGGCTAAACCCCTGCGTCTGATCAACATGCTGGTGTGCTTTTCCCATCATGGCACCCATTTGAGCTGCCTTTTGGAGTAGTGCCGTGGCTGACAAATAAGGAGACGAAGCAGGGAACGAAGGATGGATCTTGTGCTGATTTACTAAAGGGAAGAGATCCGTTTGGATCTTGGATGCCGAGGCGGCAGGTGCCGCTTCCTGCATCATGTTGAAATATAGCGCTGAGAACATTTCTGAAGAATTGGCAGCCTCCTGGGGTTTCACGATCATGTCAGTTTGGAAAACTGCTGGGAGTTCACGAGATGACATGACTTGAGAGTTGACCGACTGTTGGTGAGCGTCATTCTCAGCTGGAGCTATGGCTTTTGCAGTTTGTTCAGCTAGAGCATCACAGAATGCTCTGTGGGTGATAAAGCTGTCCCTTCTGCAAAGTACCAAACGTAATTACAGTAGTTAATCATGAGTCAATATTGTGAAACAGTATTACTAATCGGTAATTATTGCCTTGAGAAGAGAGTTCCGCAGTCACATCTGTACTCCCTCGTTCCGCAGATCTTGCTGTGTGCTTTCCAATCTGACTGCACGGCATACTTCTTGGAGCACTTGTCGCACTTCCACTTCTTCTCGCCGTGCTTTCTGGAGAAGTGTTTCTTGATGCCTGTGAGGTCTCCGAGCGCCCTGGAAGGATCATGGTGCACGCATGACACTTCAGGACAGATGTACACCTTCTTCCTCACGGCCTGATGATCCTCCCCTGCCCTCTGCTTTAACTTCCATGGCAGGTTATGGCCCCTCCTGTGCAGCTGCAGGTTCTGATCCCTTTGGAACCCTTTGTTGCAGACCTCACACACGAACCTGTTGATCGCCATCAGTGCCTTGGGTGACAAAGCTATCACTTCAGCATCCGGGTCTGAATCGATCGAATCGAATCCAAAGATTAAAGGAAAAGGTAACAAGAACAAACTAAACGCGCGCGGTAGCAACATAATATGTGAAGAAATAGTGACACCTGGGTTTCCGGGAAGGCCCCTCTTTTTCTTCGCTCCTTTAGGCGGCGACTGAGAAGCCATGGAAGAGAACCGGGGGCTTGAGGTGACACAGGCTTCGCCGGAGGGGGATGTGAGATCGGACATCTTCTCCTCCCTCCACTCGCTCAGCTGCTTAATTATATATGCTCAGTTTAGTTTTCTCGTTTTTGTTGATTTGGTCGAAGAAAGAACTGAATTCAAGCATATAATTTAGAAAGCAAAACCGGCATAAAGCCAAAAGCTTACTGAATACAACAAGAACAGAGATCTGATAGACCAAGAAGCACAGGAAAAATGAAAAGTGATAAATAATATGCATAGGTAGATATAGGGAGCCGATGAGGAGAGCCAAACAAAGAATGCAATACTCTCTATATTATAGTGTTCTGACGTTGCACTTTCTGTCCTTTACTTTGTCTCCTGCAACTTGTCCTTTTCACTGTTCCTCCTCCTCAGTTTAATATGGTTTTATTAAAAGTTAACGATCAAACTGCGTAAGCTTTTGTTTCAATTGCGCCAATGAAAACACAAAGCCGGTTCCGACAACATCAGAATGAACTCAGTTGGAACTTATTAAACTGCATATTCTTTTCTCTATGCTTTTACTGAAACTCCATTTCTCAAGTAAAAGTAAGAATGTAAAACGTGATATTGTTCGGAGGAGGAGGATGATTGGGATGGGCACTTGGTGCTGTGTTCATATAGGGGAGAGCATGGCTACTGTGGTAAAAATTCATCTTTTCTGTCCCCTCATCTTTTGATATCTTTCGTAGCAATGATGGGCTCATTGATCGAACTTACTTAGGCAGACATTTACATGTGCCTTCTTCCTTTTTCCTTGTCGAGAATAGTCTTTTTATTGTTTTCTTTATACAAGATTTGTTTATCTACTTCATGATTATTTCTTTATTTTTTTTTTTTTGCTCTTACTTTTTGTGGAGGGGACAGCAGGCATACGAGTAAGATTTGAGATTAAAGCAAATATATTTCGAGACAGTTCTGAACAAATCATTCTCTCTCACATTTAATTGTTCAAAACATCGTACGCGACTTATTGACTTTTGTGGCTTGTTGTTCTCCGTTGCTATTTAAACCAACTATTGAAAGTAGAATTAGTAACTATGAAATTATCAAAATTTACTCCTTTTTTTTTCGAAATTTTCAAAATTCAGCAAATAAATTAACGGTGTCAATGATTAAGTGGTAAAGCATTGAGAATTTAAAGGATCTTTTGGTGATTTTAAAGATTTTTAGGATATTTTGAGAAAGAGGATGAGTTTTGAGGAGTGAATTGAACTTTTCATATGATTATTATAGCAAAATTTCTAATATCAAATGGGCTCAAGAAATATTGGATCCATTATGGGCTCAACTCCATCTTTAAACGTGGTGCTCCAATGGGCGAAATAGAATAAGGTCATAATCTTCTTCCTCCTCGGTCCATGAGAATTGCAGATATCGTATCCGATCCAGGGGCCGCAAAGCTCGACGACCTGCAGCAATGGAGCCCTTGATTGCCTGATACGCGATAAATCCTACCTCGCGAAGGTAGGTTTTTCCTCTGACTATTTGATTATTTTTCCTGAAGAGATCTAATGCTTCGGAAACAGAGCTTCTGCGAAATGTCGTTTTCTAGGTATTATTTTTCGTATCAAAGATTTGTTTTAACTGTGAGGGAGGAAAGAAAGAAGAAGCAGGCAGAATTGGTGTAAAGAATAAGGATGGCCGGAGATCGGGGAAAGGGAGATCGAGAGGTTTTGACCGCTCTCTAAGACCTTGAGGTGGAACGAAGCGTTCCACATGAAAACTGAGAGAACTTGGTTTAGCTGCTCTACTTCGCCCTTTGTCATCGCTGGCGAGATCAGAAAGAGAAGAAAGGGTGGGCGACGATACATCGAGTAACTTTAATCAGATTTGTTTCTTCCGCTGCAGCGACTCTAGCAATCGAGCTGCGTATAGAATAAATTTTGGAATGGAATGGATTTTACAGGCGTAGAGAATAAATTTTGGTTTGGGGATGGCAAAATTGGGTTTGATCTCTTGGTCAGTTTATGATGGAGGTTGCTATGTCCTAGATAAGTTTATTTTCTGGCAGTATATATGAAATATGTTTGGATGTTATTTCTATATTCTATCCTTTATCATTTCATAACTCTGCCAATGCCTTTGTTTATGTTTGAATGAATTTGCTCGTCGATGCATCCGGGATTGTTGTTAAAGTTCTGTTGTTCATTGAGGTGTTCTTAACATAAATCCAGGATTGGAGAGATTTGTCTGGTTTCATCTTATGTATTCTAGATGTTCTATGTTTGCTTGTAGTTTGTCACTTCATCTCATATACTCGTATGACTAAAAATTTCTGATATAAATAATAATCGATTGTTTCCATAAGTCCCTTATCATTTTGATCTTCGTTCGTTCAGATTCCACATCACCAAAATTTATGAACATCCTGTTTATGGATTGAAAAAGAGGGATCATTAGTTGGATACTTGATGCCAACTATAAATAAATAAATAAACAAATAAAAAGGGATCATTAATGTGCTAACTTGAAAGCCTATGTGTAAAATCCTAACCTCAATGATAACGTCACATTTCACTATGATTCAGATATTCAAAGACCTACACTTGCTGTCATTCCAATTACTAATTTTGAAAACTTTGAATTCCTTGATTGCAAATTCCTTAAAATCCCTAACATTGAAAACCCTTATTCAATGATAGATTTAACAATCAGAAATGAGTTGTTTCATATTTATCTTACTCTTGCAGTGATGAATTGTAGGTTCCCATTTTATTTTATTTTATTTCTGCTTTTCCCCCTTAATTTATATAGAATTTTTCTAATCCTCTATATTGTGCAAACATGTCAGGGCCCAACTGGGCGCTTTTGCGAGTTGGAGCAGAACTTTCTCTAAGTGTTCGTTAGCATTTGAGTATAATACATGTATATTACTTAGACTCTAACTATGGATCTAGTTGTCCAATGTTTTATTTTCTAATAGTTTTTAAACGAGATCAATGGAGAAGTGCATACTTCTTGATTGAGGTGTACAGCACATTATTCTCTAAGTTATTAAATGTGATTATAAGCCCATTAGGGTTGGATTTTAGTGTCATTGTTTGACTTGGGTGTTTGACAAGGTACACGAGTTAGATTGAGAGACTGATTATTAAAGTAGTACATTGATTTTAAAAAACCAATGGTTGAAATGTTTGATGGGAAATTTTGATGAAAAGTGAATTAAAAACCTTAGATTAGATTCTTCACAAGATATGACTGCCTTCTTGTAGTGATTAGGTCACATAAACCAGAGACCTTATTTTGATTGTGGACCCCCTACCTCTTCTGCCCCCTTTTCCCTTCCTCTTCTCTAATTCCTCCCAACATCTCCCAACTTCATGTAATGTTTATAAATTGTCAACATCTTTGGTCAATATATCACCCATGCTTCTCAATTGCCTCCTGATCTTCTTGAACACTGTTGGAACAGAAGAAGATAATTCCACCTAAGTTTGTAAAGTGAAGAACTCCATTCATGATAATTGAAATAAATTCAGAACAACCTGCCTGAGGTGGGGCTAGTGCAAAGAACTCACTGGGAAAGGTGCAAGTAAATCTAGTATGCCGTGAAAAGTAATCATATGGTAAGCTGATTTTACTGCTACTATACTGCAATGTAACTGTCTCCAATTTGCAGACTCAGATGAGATTGTATATGGCAAATGATGCAAATTTGAAGCATACTGGATGAGACAGGCTTATCATATAATAGCCCAAGAGAAAGATGGGTGGATTTGAGCTCTTAAATCCTGACAAGCTTATTAGCACATACTAGGTATAGATCTGGAAAGAGGCTTCTCACCACAACCCCCACGTCCATTCCCAGAGCCGAAAGGAAATTCTGATCATCTAGATTCCCCCTCAATGATTCTCAACATTCAAAAATCCTAAACATTCCAGGTATTCTTCTATGAGAAATTTTCCGTTCTCTTTTATTGCACAAATTTTCTGAGGTTCACTCAGATCAAAGCTGATGAAGATAAAATTTTGAAGAATTTTTGCTATGCTGTATTCACTGAATTAACTTAAAATCAGGTTTTCAAACATTTCTGACCTCAAATTTACTCCCACTTCTCAGGATCTTTAACTTTGGATTTATGTGAGTTTTTGAATGATAATTAAAGCTGTTGATATTAATTTCCACCTTCTCCGTGTCTTATCATAGAATGACAGGCTGTATGGAGACTCCATATGCCACCTTGGAGTTTCTAGCTCGCTTAATGTTATGTGTCTCTTTGCTACATCAACAATCACCATCGGCTCCATGTCAGCAATGAAGAGGAGTAATGCCAGGAGCGCATTTTTAACAATTGCATTTTATGTTGTCCCAGTTATTTTTTTTGTGGTTTTAATTTGAAGAAGTCACCAACCATAATGCAATTGGATTTAGCTATGAGAGTCCATCATGACTAAGGGATTAAGAATAAATTTATTTATTAGGAGCCAGACCAAGTTTATAGAAAGAAATTGTGTATTCTATATATTTGTAATGTTTTTTTTTAAAAAAACAATAGTAAGCATGCTTAATCCAAATAATACTTTCTTTATCCTCCAAGAAGATTCAGATTACCTCTCTTCCCCTTGACTAATTCAAGGTGATTTTGTGTTCTCTCTATCAGTGAACATTATTTATCCTCATCCTTTTCTGTCTAACATTCAAAGCAAGCCCGGTTGCATAAATTAAATGAGTTTGCAGGTTGACCATCACCTCCCCCATCTTATGTCTTTATTGGCAACTCCTAAGATGTACACTTTCTACTTGTTTTTTAGATTACCTATCAAAAGCCCTTAATCTCTCATTTTCTGATGAAAGCAAAATTTTAATCTAAGACCTTAGCAACAACTTCTAAGGTCCTCACCTACTAAGCTAGTTGACACTTTATTCAGCTTGTTTCTCATCTGGACTAACTGCATTTTTCCTGAATATACAGAAGAATAATGCATCTACAAATTGAATGCAATGGAATACAAATTGTATATGTGTAGTGGTGTTGGAAACAGCACCCTAGTTAAGGCAAATATTTTCAGATATATCTCAATAGAAATCAATTAGAACATTTTGCCTCTGGAAGCAGTTAGTCTATTAATAAACAGATTAACTGTGTTGAGGTTCCTACTTGAAAGCTTAAATTTAATAATTTTTAAGTTTTTTTTATATAATATTGGCTTGTCATCGGATCATTCAGTCTGCCCATGTTCTATTGGCAAATGATCATTATTTCATTGGATGGTGTCATGTATTCTAAGGACACAAGATAGTTTTGTTTATAAATGGCATAAGTTTTGAAAGCGGAATATATATTGTTCTAATTTTGTGCTGTTTCATACTTGTACATCTGTTGTTTTTGTTAATTGTGGTTTTACTAATCCTCACAATGATATGCAGTTTTGTGTTGATATTTTATATGCAAGGGTTCATAATTTTGAATTATTGGACTTGTTAAGTAGCAAATTTGACAGTTTTTAGGAATCTTCGCATACTAGGATCATTATCCTTCTCCAAGTTTGCCAATGATTGCGATGTACTCCCTATTTTGTATATGGAATTAGTATCGTCATCTTCAATTTGAATTCTTCACCAACATTTTTAGTGGTAATTTGTATCTTCATGAGCCACTTCTGCGAGTGCAATTGAAAACTATGATTTTTTTTTTTTAAAAAAAAAATCCAACAAACTCCACCTTATCGTCCATGGTATTGAATATTTTCTGTAGTTGACCACTTTTTTGTAGATACGAGGATGAAAATGAAAAGTCAGTATTTGGTGATACTTTGGGAATGGCAATCTGTTACTTCTTTAAATGCTAGGATCACACTAGATTCAACTAATCTTGTTGCCTATTGTACATGTACTTTCATTATAAATATTGGAGACTGGATGCATACCCACAGATCTGTTATTTCAGGAGACACTGTGAATTCGGGTTCTGTTTATATTCTGCTTTGAACTCGTATGTAGTTTGCAACTTACTCTCTTCTTATACAGTAGGATTTTGTTTTTTGTCTCCATTGATGTATAATCACATGTATCTTGAACATTCTCGCAGGCAGTATCCTACATTTCCTTTTCAATCTCTGTGGTGAAAAAAAATGAAATTGATAGGTAAGTGGGGGACCGAGACAAGCTGCCGTGAGGATGCCAGTGGAGATGGGAGGTTGGTGGATCAATTCTGGCTAGATGGAGTGAAGCTTGATAGGGATAAAGAGAGAATGAATGGAATGAGTGGTCTGGCAGTCAGGTCGAGCACGATGATGCAGACAGGAAAGCGACAGGTCGGCGATAGCAACAGGACAGCGACTTCCTTGTCAGCTCGACTAGGGAAACTGGTCCACAAGCAAGACACTTCCGGATATATCTCCATGGAATAGTGCAATTGCCACCGCAGTAGGAATGCAAGAAAGAACGTGTGACAGAATGACATAAATATGGAAACGAGTGGCTGTTTCTGAACAATTGAATGAATGAATGAATGAATGAATGGTTGGAATTTTCATGTCCTTTTCTTCACCCATATGTTTGACTGAGCAATTTCTCACAACTATTATCTGTAATTACCATAGTTGAAACTGATCTCGACTGATTCATTCTTGCAACAGAAGTTATCATTTCACCCAGTGAACAGATTTAAGAAGGTAGCAAGAAAATCTGGTTGTGACCATTCCTTTTGTTTTTATTGTCTATAAAGTGGTCCTGCCAATTAAGTGAATAAAGCTGAGTACATGGTTTGGTCCCTCTTCTGTAAATTACTTCATGTCCATCATCTGCAACTCCGCTATAACCAATAGCATGAAGCACTGGAAGTTTTAAAGCAGGGAACATCGCAAGTACAAGTCAAAGATATGCTCTCATAAAGAGGTGAATCTAAATGCCCCAGTACAATTTAACTTGGTGAAGTTTGTATATTAATGATTTATCTAGTAAGGATATAGTATTTCCTGTATTCTCCCCCAAACTATATAGTACTGGAAGTTAAATTTAGTCATATACAAACGTATTCTTTTTTTTCTTCTTCTTTCAAGTAAAACAAGGAACCTTTTCTATGATGCCAACTATTTTTGTTCTATTTTTTATTTACTTAAAAAATATCATCTCACTGTTGAGAAAAAATCCAAAGGGGACGTACTTGTCGTGGCATTTCTATTGCTTTGTTCTTCCATTCGTGGATCATGTCGTTTCTGAAACATTCCAACAGTGTCAACTGAGATGGTTGTCAATCGTCACATCAGATAGATAGATCAACGTCCTCGAAATAAAGGCAAAAATAATACGAGACAAGTGCATCTAAATTTGCCGATAAAATTAATATCAAAGATGTTGTTTTTTATTTTACTTTCGAAAAAAAAAGGAAACTATCGATTTATTTATTTCTAATCTAAAGAGAAAAATAATTAATCCATAATTATTTATTTCAAACCAACGAATACAAACAAAAGAACACACAAATTAATCGGCCATTTAATTTGGTGTATCCGATCCATGAAAAAGGCGTTCCATTATTTTTCTCAGGATCAGATGAAACTTTCGCGGGTAAAGAAGCATTACGTGACGCGCGCTGTGATAAATAACGGAAACGTACTTAGATGGCGAAATATGAAAGCGGTCCCCCGTTCCATGTGCCACCCGCTCCGTCAGCCAATGGGAGGCGTCCACGTCCTCAAGTAGGCTGTGAAGCCCACGTGTCGCCGATGCAATAATGTTGAATGAGCCGGTGTGGTCCCCACGCGATTTCCAGCGTCATTTTTGTGGGAATAAATAATAGAGGCTAGATTTGGTCCGAACCCCTCAAATCTGTCATCATCGATCTTGTCGATGCGCTCGCCGACTTTTTATATTATATTTTATTATATTATATTATATTATATTATATTATATTATATATATTTCTTAGTTTGTCTTTGGTGAAATTAATTCTTGAAAACATCGTGATAATATCGGCAACTACATTAACGCAACAGATTTCGTCGTCGGCTCGATTCAATCCCTTGATTTAACGTCGAGCTCATTTCACAAGACAATGGAAAATATTATCTCGATTCAAGATTAAATTTATTTATTTAAATTTATATTCAATTCCAATTTCAATATTTTGATACTGATTACTATAAGTGCAAAAAAAAATTAATAATATATAAATATAAATTAATGGTCGGATATGGTCGAGGGGGGCCACTTTGCTAGGGTGGTCCATGGAACTTGGTAGGGTCAAATACACTGCATATGGTTATGTGGGGTGACTCAGTTTTATTTTATACAACTATTAACTCAATCATGCATTCACAATAATTCAAAGTCCATTCCATTCTTATGATTTATCTTTTACTAATTTCGATTAAATAAGTAATTCATTTACCAAGAATTGTAGCAGAAACTCAATCGTTCTTTCAAATAGTTTTAGAGATTTGGGGCGAATTGAGTGCAGAATATGATGAGTTTGAGCGTTCTATGAATTTTTTATATTTTGACTTATTTTGGTATTTTATTACAGAACTAGTTTTGTGATGTAAAATTATTTTTTATTTGGTATAGATTCTTAAATTTGATTTATAATGCATTGCTCTTGCTATTTTAACCAAGCTTATGATCTATGGCAGTCAAAGCCTAGTCAATGTTCAAATAGAAACAAAGAGGGAGTTTGTCTAAAATAAAATAGCGACATAACTTTTGAATGGTCCATTAAAAAAACAAAACTGCTATCAGAATCAAAACGCTCGCACAAGAAACACATTCTTCCCACATTAAATTAAATTAAATTAAATATGAAATTATCATTTGTTTCATAAAATTTTTAACTTGATAAACAATTTTTTTTTAAAAAAAAATGTTTTATAGAAGTAAGAATCCCAATTTGTCTTTAAAAAAATGGGGAAAAAGAGGGGATTTACACTTGTGGAGTTGGTGTTCCTCTCACAACGCTAACAACGTGACTGAACAGAAATCACAGTCCATTTAATGCTAGAGATTAGTTGACCAAATTAATCACGTCAATATTTTGCACTGTGTGTGTTTATATTTTTTATTTTTGCTCTTTTTTTCCCACTGGAAACTGGGCGGCTTGCTCTCATGATTCATGAATCATGCCAAACACTAGGATCAAAAATTGAATGTTCTTTCACTTTCAGCCTAAACAGGACTCCTCCTTAGAACAAGCTTGATCTGGGTGATCAACGGCGGCCATCACTAATTGTGTCCTGGCTCCAATTTTGCTTTGTGAGAAAAATCAATGGAAGCTGGAGTGTTCCATCCCAAATCCAATGTTAGATTCCTAGTCCCTATTAATGAAACCACTTGGCCCACTCCATTAATTCTAATTACTCACCATCCCATTCCTCTTCATTTCACACAAACAAAACTTTACTATCCAATCAATGCTTCAAACTCTTAGTCAAAGCAATTAAAAATATACATATATTAAATCAATATCCCTATCACTGCACTCAGTGTTTGGCCTGAGTTGAGTTGCTTCCAGACATTCTAAACCCAAATTGCACTGCTGTGCAGACCTTTTTTAACAACTGCAAAGATCATACCTGCACAAATGTTTCAATAAGGGAACATAATACACTTGTTGTCGATTGGAGAAGTACAAACGTTAGCACAGTCTGTATGTTTTTCTTCTTCCGGTTTTAGTGACTGAAATTTGATGTTGACAAAAGTTGATGAAACTGCAACAAGTCACCGTCGTCATTTTTGAATTTACAGTTCAGTTTTGTGGACCTTGCACTTCACAAGGCAGAAATAAAGTTAAAGTTGGCAGAACGCATGAGACTTTAACTGTAAATCGTAATCACCACTTGGCTGTCTTCCAAAAAGTAATGCATTTCTCCAAATTGCTGAAAAAAAAATTGGTTCTTAGCTCACGTTTGTCTGCTTATAAGCGCAGCCTGTATGAACAGCTGCAGGTAGAATGCAGAGCAGATTGGAGGTGATTCGAACTCATAAGGTAATCTTCTGTTTTTTTGTTTCTTTTCTTTCCTCTCTTTTACGTCTCTTCGTCGATTCAGTTATTTGGTGAGCCTGGATTGCATTATTGGGAGGTTACAGGAATTGAATGCCTTGTCTGTTTGTATACGGTCAGCTTAAGTTTCGGTTGCAAGCGATGACGATTGGCATAGAGAAGACTGTTTTGCTCGACCAACTATATGAATGAATGCCGCACCGGACCGCAGCTGCATTGTCGTACATCCATTGGAGGAGTTTTCAATTCCATTGAGGTACTAAAGTCCCAGGCCGCCAAGAATTACTAAGATCTCATCGGGTTCTTGAGATCTTTCTGTCGCTGAATCTGAAGAAGGTAGTCACTTGACGTCTTGACATGGTTAGTGTGCATGAAGGCATGCAAACTCTTGGATTTGATGTTAATTACTTTGTCCCAGGATTACAGCTCTAGCTGCTGCTGCTGCTAGCTAGATGGATCAGAGGGTGGGTTGGGGAAATCCAACAGTCTCAAAATCCAATCTTGATGCTTCCTTTCCTAACTACTCCGGCATTGAGCTCCAAGGAATCATCGCGTGCTCAGATTCTGAGCTAATGGAATCAGGCGAAGCGTGGAGTGATGGCCTTCTTTCTCAACCCTGTGCCGCTGCTTTCCCGCTCGTTGGGAGAGTGGACGAGAATTTAATCAACGACGAAGATGTGATCTCTGCTATCTTTTCCGGCGGTGACAACTTCTGTAACTTGAGCTGCAGCGGTGAGTCCGAGATCAACCATGGCTCCTTCGACCAGCATAAGTTCGGCAAGGATGAGGCGGCCTCTCAATTCTGCCTCAATCCCCCTCCAAGGTCGAATTTTGACTCCAGGAGGAGGTTCGAGGAGGAAAGTTATCAGATCGTCGGTTCTCGGAGCCGGAAGAGGTCGCGGTCGGAGAAGCACTCGGGGTGCATGACAATAAGCTTCAGCGAGGAGAGCAGCCGGGAGCCGGACGTCGAGGTGATCGCACAGGTGAAGGAGATGATCTACAGGGCGGCGGCACTGCGGCCGGTGAGTCTGGGCGGCGTAGAGGAGACTGCGGAGAGGCCGAAGAGGAAGAACGTGAGGATATCGAACGACCCGCAGACGGTGGCGGCGAGGCACCGGCGGGAGAGGATCAGCGAGCGGCTTAGGGTGCTGCAGAGGCTCGTCCCCGGCGGGACCAAATTGGACACCGCAACTATGCTCGATGAGGCCGCCAACTACCTCAAGTTCCTCAAGTCGCAGGTCAGGGCCCTAGAAACCCTAGGCAACCCGTCGAACACTAACGGCGCCGCTTCCGCCGCCGCCACCTTGAAGCGCCCCTCCTTTCCGCTCGCTCTGAACCAGGCTTTCGCCGTGCAGAGACCTCACCCGACCATCCTAAAACCCTAATTAACACATGATCGTCTTCATCATTAGCTCGGGGATTAGGGCTCAAATCTCGTCCTCAATAAATCTTCCTCATCAAAATTCAATTTATATATATATTAAAAAAACTTCATCTTTTCCAGGAACCACTACCGCCCCTCTTTCTTTCTTTCTTTCTTACTTTCTTTCTTTTTAATCTTAACTACCTTTCCCTGTCCACAATAAAGCAATCCTGGCCTTTCAGAATTAACGAATCCTTGAAACACTCCAGGTTTCGGAAAAAGTTCCCATTCAATTCGCAATTCCAAAAACACAGTTTGAATATCCCATTTCCTATTTCTTCAACAATCAGAGAAATAAAGCCTGTGAATCACACATCCCCTCTGCCTTGCGATGAGAAAGAAATCAAAAGCAAAGAAAACCCTGTCAAAGAAGAGCGAATTCTGTAGGAACTAGTTCCAAAGGGAGTTAAGATTGGCAGCCATGCCCATGCCCATGGCACTCACTCTGTTACTGATTGCATGTAAAGTAAATTTCTGCTTATGTCAAGCAAAATAGAAAGTTATACCATCTGAGAGAAGGAATGGGGATGGCTAGCTCTAACTGGGGACAGACAGTTATCTTTCTTAGCTCTTTGCTATCTTATCTGATCCTTTTCTTTATTCAAAAAAAGACGGTGTTCTGCTGGAATGTGACTTTTGTTATCGGGATTGGCTTCTTCTGCTTTTTTTTTTTTTTTTTAATGTTCTTGGCTTATTTAGATAGTCTTTTCTCCGTGCAGTCATTGTTATGATTATTATCATTGTTATTGATGCCATTATTATTATTATTATGGTGACAATCCAATGTGTCTAATTCCAATAACCCTTCCTGAAGTAAAACTCGTTGTTCAGAGCTTTTCATGGCACTGTTGTCTGGATCATTGAGTCTTTTGGAGCTGCATATGCATGATCCCAGCCTACCCTTAATATTGAAACTGTGATTCAATGAATGCGGGAGATTTGAGTGTTTTGGTTGATCAAAGATTTGTTCAAGTATTATGTGATGCCTTGGAACTCTCAGAATTGGCATTTAGTTAGTAAGCATCGTCCGTTGTCTTTTAAAATAATTATAATATCATTTGTAAACTTTTTCGTAGAAGCAACGGTTTGTGCATCATCTTTGAGTTTAAACTCAATTTGTGTGTGATAGACTTAAGTGCGGTTTAATTTATAACATATAATTAGAATTATATTAACATTTAGGTAACTTATTAAAATATGAGAATGATAAAAAAAACATATAATTAAATTTTACAAAACATTTTTCTTTCCAGAATACATGTCAAATTTTATTTGACAAAATAACTCACTTTAGATTGTTTTTATCAAAAATAAACCCTTTTATATTAGAAAAAAGTACACAAGTATATTGAAAGTTATAATGGTTAAAGTCTTTAATTTTGAAGGCATAAACTTAATTATAAATCAATTTACACAATTGTTTAAATTATTCATCAAAATATTTTTTTTTTCATAGAGAAAACCTAATATGTTCTACTCAATGAATATAACTCTATGTTTAGATGCATGGAGTGAGGGGGCATTTGAAGGGTAAGGGAGGGTAGAAGTTCTCCTCCCCCCACCCCTCACCTCCTCAAAGTTATATTCCCTTTACTTATGCTTCCCTCTCCTCCTCCTCCTAAACAAACCGTAAAAGTTTATAATTATGGTTACTATTTTTAATTATGAAAGTACAAATTAATTTACAAATTAACATTTATTTTATAGGTTGATAAATATATAAATGGGCAGGCTCTTTAAGTAAAATCAGTTATAGTTTGAATTACCGTAAGTAGAACTTATCGACAGTGTACACATATATAATCCTCCTAAGTTTTCTTAGGTTCTAAAAATTCAGGACGCAGCTAAGAATCGACAGGCCATATGGATAACTATTGTGTTGTAGCCGGGCAGTAAGCAATTATTGGTACAAATTATACATCAAATCAAATCAAACTTTTTTTTTTTAGAACTACACTAAACATTGATGGATAAGGAGAATAAGGTAGGGCTCCTAAAGTTAGGGTTAAGATTAAGAAGACTAGCTGATGTAATGGTTAAAGTTAAAGAGGGGTCAACAATCAGGACTATCACGGCCTTAGAACCCAATCGAGCAGCCCGACTGAGCACTTCGACCGATCGGACCTTTTTCATATCGGATTCTGAGTCCTCCAGGCCCGATTGAATCCCAAGTTTCTTTAGCCCGATTGGAATCCGAGTTCTCTTGGTTCAATCAGATCTTCTAGACATACTACTTGATTGAGCTCTTTATTCGACCGGATACCGAATCCTCAAGGTACCTAACCTTCGGTAGCCGATCAAAATCATTCAAGAGTGATGTCCAATCGGATAGTAGATAGGACTCATCATCTCACCATTGAAGTGTTACAATTAATAGCCCCTCAACCGGAGGGATCGATATTCTTTTTTAGCATTTTGCATAACCGCTATCAGAGACTCAAGAGAATATTCCCTGTGTAGTCCGTACGGTGAAAGTTTTTCCCTGTAAACACAGAGGTGAATAGTTCAATTTAGAAAAGACTACATAGTGTCAGAATTGTTGATCTTTTTTAGTAATGCATTAATATTAGTGCAAAGATGAAAAATAACACTATATAAAGGGTCTCCTCCTGATCAAGGCATATGTTAGCTTCGCTATCAGAATTCACTGTTAATCGCCAGTGTTCTTCATTCGTTTTCTTCAGCTCCCTGTCTAACTTGAGCTTCAGAGTGCCTGCGCCAGGACCCTTTCCTGGCCCGGTCGTTGATATTTCATTCCTCCTTCGTTCTTCTTTAACACTTTGGCTCGCTTGTGGCACCAAGTTCCTCCTGCTCGGAGTCTTCCCGTGGTCAACCTAAAAGTCACCTAGTTAGCATGCCATCTTCCCCGATTTCAGACAAGACCAAATTCCGAGTGCTTGCGCCGGAG
>JBBMJZ010272983.1:0-18398 GCA_037833815.1 Zingiber zerumbet
CCCCATTCCCGTCTACTTGGGGAATCCCTTTCCCCGCAGGGATTAAATCCCCAATTCGATGGGGATTTAATCCCTGCTGGGACGGGGATGGGGATAGCTTATGATTTTTCTTGATAAAAAATCATAAGCTTTTCCTATATCGGGGCGGGTTCGGTGATGAGGATAGCATCCTCGAACCCGAACCCATACTCGAAATGCCTCCCCGAACCTGCCCCCGTTTCGAGTTTTCCCCACAGGGTCCCGAACCCGTGGGGAAAATTGTCATTCCTACTCCCACCCTCTAGCCATTTGGCGGTCGGCTATAAGTTGACTCTGTGATTTACCTCCCTTCACATAGGACGGACTGTGAGGGGCGCCTAGGATGAACATAATCACCCATTGATGGATATACATAAAGTAATAAGCTGTGGCATAACTTGTTTAATTCCTACCCAATTATAGTTGTGAAACCTATGTAGTTTGGTTGTTGAGATATCTTTTTTCCAATGAAAGGCAAATCTTGTAACTATACATTAATATTGGATATAATGGAGAAGCATATGAGCATATATTTTCATTTAAGCGAAAGGTTCAAATATGGATTTTTCTGTGGATAATTTCATTTAATCTACTCTGAAATTGATAAGAATATTGGGAATTATCCATCTATTTAGCATTTTGCTGAACACATTGGCGAGGCACATAAGAGGCGACTAAAAAGACTATTTCAGGAGTAGTGGCCCTTTTCACTCTAGCATTATCATACACATTATATGCTGCCAGTGTCACCTGATTTCATCTTCCATTTCTTGCTAATTATGGTTTGTGCTACCTCTAATTGCAATGTGTGTCCACTTGAATGGATTTGTTGACAATTCCTATAATGTTTATGATTAACATGACCTTAGGTTCTTGGCTCCTAATTGCCAAATCATTATGTCAGAGTTCCTAGACAATTAGTCAGTGAATTCCCTGTATTCAGGAGTAACCGAAGAAAAACTAAGAATCAATAATAGATAGCATTTGATTTAATTGCCTACCTTGTGTTCCAACTTTCAAGTGGTAAAGAGAAACATCTTATACACTGTAAAAACAAATACATGCTTGAAATAGAATTTGTTATTATTTGTAACTTTTAAGTTCTTATATTTACCAATCTTGTTAAGCATCAGTATCAATAAATTCTGAGGGATTACATTTATTGCCCGCTAGTAATCTTTACTATTGGAAGGGGAGCCTTGGCGCAACAGTAAAGTAAAGTAGTAATCTTTACTATTGGTTGTAAGGCATAAGTCTGGTCGAAGGCCTAACCTTACCTAGCTAAGGCTAAGCAGGCTCAGCAAGATGCAGGCAGGGTGTTTATGTTAAATTGCTTCAAAGGTATGTCAAATGATGTGTTCTTTCATTGGGACCTCTATATCCTTGACAGGTCCTATTTGTCCATGTTTTTTTTCTCTATAATCAAACTCTTCCTATGATGCGTGTAGAGAGGTTTCATGCAGAAGTTTGCATCTTATAGTTAATTGTTTTTTGTGCAAACATGAAATTTTTACATCATTGATCGTAGAATAGAAAACAAGAAAGTTCCTTTATTCTTTCCGTGTCTGTACTTCTATAAGCTAACATGATTCCTTGTTTTGACTGATCTAATTGTGCACATAGCTAATGCGAACTGTTCGTTTTGCTTCGATCTATACTTTTAGTTTGTTTGTTTTCATTACTTTTAATCTATTTATTTATTTTTTTTGCATCCAAGACTGTTGAAGGACAAAACCAAAAGTTGGAAGAAACTAATCAACAACTTAGTCAAAGGAGGTCTGAAGTTTCTTTCAAGTGATCAAATATTTCTAATCTCATTTAACTTACAAATCCTAGTTGTTGCTTGCTTTTTATCAGGGATCTGATTATGAAGTATAGAAGTCATGTGGAAGATCTGGTTAAGCCCGAGAACAGTAGATGACGGCACTTCCATCTTTTGATGGCTGACCTAGACATGTGAATTTGTGTAAGCTAACATATTTTGAAAAAGCTGCCTAATGCCATTCTTGGCAATGTGGTTACTAAGATTTTGTAGACCATTACAATCTCTTCATCATTTGAGACCAAAAGGCTTACATTACAGAACAGAGATGTGCTATGATATTCTTAGTGTTTGCTTACAGAACAGATATGTGCTATGATATTCAGTGATTAATTCTAAGACTGAAGTCTCTGATCAGTAATTTGCACAATTTCAATTTGTTTCTGTCCTATATTTGTATTTCTTGTTGTACATGTCTGATTAACATGAAGCAATATGCCCTAAATTTTAAGGGGCTCTTTGTTAAAAAAAAATATTTTAAAAGTATTTTGTCTTAAATTTTCTTCCTAAACAACCCTCTTATCAGAGTGACAGATTGCTCAAATAAGAAAAAAAAATAATTTAGATATAAAATTTAAAATAAAACAGTTTTAATTTATAATAACAAAAACCTTTTAATTTTTAGTCATTCCGCTAACTTCTATGATAGTACTGGAGTGGACTCGGACCCAAGCCCACTACAGTTCTTTAAATGGGCTGTAAGGCCCAGATAGATCGTCGTTAGGCATGCTCTACTTAATATAAACCCCAAACCCTCGAACTGAACGCGAATCTGCCGTGCTCTGCTGTTCCGTTGCCTCTCACTTCGCTTACGCCATGTATCGGGCAGCCGCCGCCGTCGCTTCCTCTGCGCTCAGGTCCTCTCTCGTACTTCCCCTTCTTCCTTCTCTTGCTTTCGCAACCTTTCCTGATTTTTTTTCACTCTTGGGCGTCGACCAGGCGATCCTCGTCGTGGAAACAGGTACGTTTCGACCGGTTGCATTTATGACCCGACGTATTCTTCCTTCCATCGTTGTTGAATTCCTTTTGGTGGCTGTAATACTGGGATGAAATGGAATGCTTGAAAAGATTGGGAATGGTGGTGGAATTGTTTTCGCACGGAGCTACGCTGCAAAAGACATAAACTTTGGAGCAGGAGCTCGGGCTGCAATGCTACAAGGAGTCAACGAACTCACTGAGGCTGTTAAGGTTACCATGGGCCCCAAGGTACCATTTCGTTGTGTACGGTTGCACTTCTCTGATATAAGTTTTTATTTATTACGACTTGGCAATTACTAATAATTGGAAATTGGTTTGGTCCATGGACATAAATACACGAATGTTAATTTGAGCATATATGAATGCCAATTCTTATAAGACTAATAAGTAATAAGGGGTCAATTGGCTAAAAAGGTTGGGATCATTAATCCTCAATTTGTGGATTATGAATGAAGACCGGGATGAGGGTTGTACTTAATTAGTAATCAAATTTTGAGCTCAGTTAGATCGATTATCATATTTCGCAACCGAACTACCAAGGAGGATAACATCCATGGATGTGTTGCAGCACCAAACAGATGAGGAACATGTTATGCGAGCAGGTGACATAGAGGGATACACCTCATTCACGCTGAAGGGGCAGCGCTGAGGGCATGTGCCTAACACGCACCAAACAGGCAACATTGGGTGAGTGTACCTTGGTCACTTGAACTTGAGTGGATGCCTCGCTGCTTGAATTTGGTACACTTGGTGGATGTCGTAAGCATTTGAGCATGACAATGTTGACTTAAATAGAAATGGTTCAGCTCTTGCCTCAACTGTATCATTTAGTTGAGAGGGTGTGTCAGTATCATGAATGACTTAAAGACCAATGACATTAAGTCAGGGACAAGTATGCCTGAAAGGGTGTGTTGACAAACCCGAATGGGTGCATTGACTAATCCAAAAGGGTGCATTGACCAACTAGTCGTAACCTATGCCGTCATACCGATGACTCCATCAAACTGATCCACCAGCTAGTCGACAAGTTCGTTGTCCAACCGGTGCTAGTTGGATTGACAATGACAAATTCCAACAACTTTAATTGGCCCAAATAGATACAGATTTGGTGGAATCTAGGGATTACAGGATAAAGGGAAAGTTTGTTGAGGTTGATATAGTTCTTGTTCTTTTCATAGAATTCAAAATTTTCAGTTTCATAACAAGAGTATAGCAATTCCTTCTTAATTATGTTCTGATTGCTTGCATGTCTCCTTCACTGTGTTTAAATGTATGGTTTGTGAGGTGGATTGGGTATTAGTTATGTCGAAGACATATAGCTGATGAATTATTAAATATTAAATCAAATTGGGATGGATACTTGTTTGCTACATCTTTCTAGTTTCTAATATAGCATAACTTCACCTAACAATCATTCCACTAGCCTGTAAAGCGAATGCAAGTAGTGCTGTATTATGTGGTATTCAGATCAGCTTGTCTTGTGCAGGGTCGGACTGTGATTATTGAGAAAAATCGAGGAGATGTGAAAGTTACAAAAGATGGTGTAACCGTTGCCAAAAGTATTGAATTTAAGGAGAGATTTAAAAATGTTGGTGCAGATCTTGTGAAGCAAGTTGCTAAGGCCACTAACTCTGCTGCAGGAGATGGTAATGTTGGATATATATATTTCTAAGATTCTGCATTTTAAGCTTATTCTCTTTTTGTTGCTAATCCTCTATTTGTCTATGCAGGATGTAAGTGTACTAAAGGAATTCTGTTTACTTTGTTGTTTTTCATTATTGCCCAATTAACCATGGGCAATCATTTGAAGTTGATTCTAAGTGATGAGAAATATTATCTTTTGAAGTGGATACACAAATCTTGGCATCTCTTTTCATGGAATATATTCTCAAAATTATACTTAAAATGAAGAATATGACTAGGATCTGACTCAACCATTTGGGAAATTTTCAAGCAAAAACAACCTTTAAAGTTTATTCTAGCTGTGTAACTTTGACAAACTTCAATGATTTCATTGACATTTCTCTTCATATTTGACTGCTTTGTTCATTTGCAGGAGCTTTTAATGTGGTGAACATGATGTTATCACTTGTTGTCATATCTGATACATTGTTTTTCAATATATGCATTAGCTTGTGGACTAAACCCGTCCAAGTTTTGAGGCTATTTCTTTGTATTCAGCTATGGAGTGATTTGTACTTTATAATGAATAATGTTCATGGTTTAGCTTCTAAAGCATGCACTGAGATGGGAATATCACAAACAGCATTAAATTCCAAGTTTGACTGACAACAGGTACAACTTGTGCGACTGTTCTAACTCAAGCAATACTAGTTGAAGGTTGCAAATCAGTGGCAGCAGGGGTTAATGTCATGGACTTGCGTCGTGGCATTAATATAGCTGTTGATGCTGTTATTTCTCATTTGAGAAAACAAGCCTGGATGATTAGTAGTTCAGAAGAAATTACTCAGGTGAATAGCTTTCTCATGATAGATTCTTTGCTGTCATATTGATTATTTTACATTCTCATAAATGATAGTTAATATTTGTTTTAATGAATTATCTTGTTTTTGTTTGCCTAATGAATTTTGTTTGCTTACTGTTTAACTATAATATTACTGCCAAGATAAATATCCATGAAGTACATTCTTAAAAGTTTTCTCTAGAATCATCAATTTCACTGCTTAGATTGCATACTGCTATTTGATGCTTCATGTTTTCCAATTATCTTTTGACATCCACATGCCTATTGTTTTTGCTAGTCTAATTTAACACACGTAATAGGTTGCTACCATTTCTGCAAATAGTGAACGAGAAATTGGTGAATTGATTGCTAGAGCGATGGAAAAAGTTGGAAAAGATGGAGTCATCACTGTCTCTGTGAGTACCTGTTAAATTGAAACATAAACATACTTCACAGTTTAAACTAATCAAAATACTCAGAACTTCTGGTGTTTCTTGCTGCAAGGTTGGAAATACATTAGAAAATGAGATGGAGGTGGTGGAAGGAATGAAACTTGGAAGAGGTTACATATCACCATACTTCATTACAGATGCAATGACCCAAAAATGTGTGAGTGCTCTGAGATCCTTCATTTCTGCTAAGATATCTTTCTATTGTGGTAAAACATGACCAGTACTGCTCCATTCAAGAATTCGCATAAATGAAGTGCTTGCTTTGAATCTTCAAGTAAGATAGTCTTAATGGAGAAAGAATTTTGGCAAACTTAACAATATGATTACATTTCTCAGATTGACTAGTCTACCTATGTGATTCAGAAACCTTATGTTGTCAGTCTTAAATATACTTTTTTTAGACACATGTTTGGTATCATTTCACAGAGCAAATGTACTCCACTGCCAATATTACAGTCAACTTTTGATTTCTGTAATATCATTTTGGAAGTGAATTGGTTGTGAGTTAGTCAATTAGAAGTTGCATTACTTGTTCTTTACTAATTTTTGCATGAAGATAATGTTTCCAGGAGCTAGAAAATCCACTGATTCTTATTCACGATAAGAAGATTTCAGACATGAATTCTCTTTTACCAGTATTGGAGATTGCTTTGAAGGTAATACTACTACGATTCCCCTTTATTAATTTGTCAAATGATTGCATAAGAAAAATCCTAGCTAAGGAAACTAAGATGCTTGCTTTTATGTGTATTTTAGACAAAAAGATCACTTCTAATTGTTAGTGAGGATGTTGTAGATGATGCTCTAGCTATGCTGTTGCTGAATAAGCGCCGGGCTGGTCTTAAGGTAATAATAAGTCAAATCAACCAAAATAAACATGCACACCACACTTTACTCTTTTGTCCAACAGTTCTTACATCCTTTTTTTTGTTGGCAATACATTCTGTGTTACACTACTTGACCTTTTGTTGCAAGTTGGAATTATTTTACTATTATTCGAAGCTTCTCTATTATAATCTAAAAGTTTATTATTTTTGCCTCCTAAATTTTAGGTTTGTGCTATTAAGGCCCCTGGTTTTGGTGAAAATAGACGTGCAAATTTGGAGGATCTTGCCATACTTACAGGAGGGGAGGTTACATGTTTCTCTTGGCTTCCAAATTACATGATCACTATAATAAATTCATATTTTTTTAAAAAAAAAAATCTGCACACTGGTGCTGAGCGCATTGCCTTATTTTAGTATCTAAACTTGCAGGTAATTACAGAGGATCGTGGTCTGAACCTTAGCAAAGTCAAACTAGAAAAACTTGGTACAGCTAAAAAGGTTTGTAATGATTTGCGTGAAGTACTGTCTACAGATAAAACTAATTTTTAACTCTTTTAGGTAACTATCTCTCTTGATGATACTATTATTCTACATGGTGGAGGTGACAAGAAACTGATTGAAGAAAGATGTGCAACGGTAATGATTTTTTTCTTCTAATATTGTCAAACTGTTAAAGTTTATCTGGCCATCATTTTGGATTCCTTATCCAGTCACATCTCAAGGAGGCTGGTGTAGGTTACATTTTCTTATTGCATTAGTTTCACTAGAATAATTGCTTGATTTCTTTATGCCCACTAACTAAACTTTTTCATGTAACCAAAAGATTCTCCTGTAACCTACGAGTGTAGCTTAGGATTAGTTGTGACTGAATATTTAAGACTGTTCTTGTATGTTTCTACAGCTTAGAACAGCAATCGAGAAAAGTGCTGCTTTGTTTGATAAGGAAAAAGCACAAGAGCGTTTGTCGAAGCTCTCTGGAGGAGTAGCCATTCTTAAGGTCTGTTTGATGAAATTTATAGTAGTTTTGTTCCATTTTTGAACACCACTTCATGCTCATCAATTTGTAGATTGGTGGAGCAAGCGAGGCCGAAGTTGGTGAGAAAAAGGACAGGGTTAAAGATGCTCTAAATGCTGCAAGGGCAGCTGTGGAAGAGGGAGTTTTACCAGGTAACATTGCCCTTGTGGGAAAACATGCCCTTGTTATGATGGTCTTACCTGATTTGTGTCCATAGGTGGTGGGGTTGCTCTCTTGTATGCTGCAAAGGAGCTTGATAAGATTCAAACATCCAATGATGACGAGAAAATTGGAGTTCAGATCATTAAAAATGCTCTAAAGGTCCTTACCCGTATGATTTGTGTGCCTCACTGTAGTGTAACCCATGATATATTTCACTATCTGGGCTTGGTTGTTTGCAGGCACCTACTTTGACTATTGCTCAAAATGCTGGTGTTGATGGTGCATTAATTGTTGGCAAATTGCTTGAACAAGAGAATCTGAATTTAGGATATAATGCTGCTACAGGTTTGTGTTATAGTACCTTTTAGCTCTGTTATTATGTAAATACTTAATACTCCTAGAATCATCGGCGATAATATGAGACATTTTTTTAATCAAAATTTGCTTTAAAAAGGATCTATTTATTTTCTTCTATAACTTAGAAATGTGATAAAGAAACCTTGTACAGCTATTACTCTATCCATCTTTTGCTATTTTCAAATTCTTTAGGTTTCGATCTTCAAATTGGTATATTGTCTAGGTTAAATGCTGCACTGAGGTAGACACCAAATTTTCATGGTATCTCGTATCAATAGACTGATTGGTCTACGCTCCAATTGATTTCTCTATTTTTCAGACACCAAAATTGTTGCATATATGGTATTGCTTTCATCCTTGTCTGTATTACTGGTTGGAAGGATGTTTTTATACCTTCAGCCCTGGGTTGCTTGTTTAGTTCTAATCCTAGATATCAAAATGGAATTTGTAAATATTCATTTCATTATCCTGTCATTCTGAGATTCATTTGTTGGTGGTTTTGAGGTTACAACTTACAAACGTACCTGTAAAGCTTCTTGCATTAATTACTAATTATCATCAAGAAAGTATATTCCTATAGCCTATAGAAGTTTGGAGAAGGTTGTAAAACTGTATGCGTCCATCCCAAGTGACCTTAATTATCAGCTAATGTTCCTTTTCTGTGTGTTCTGTTCTTGAAAATTATGGTTAGATGTTTGTCTGTCTTGCTGCTGCAGGTGAATACGTTGACATGGTAGAGGCTGGAATCGTTGATCCCCTAAAAGTCATCAGAACTGCATTAGTTGACGCTGCCAGGTAAAAAGAATCCATTTGTATACTTGATGTGCTAATCATCAAGCAGTGTCTTGAAACGTACCTGACTGGCAACTTTGATGGCAGTGTCTCTATCTTGTTGACGACAACTGAAGCAGCAGTTGTTGAGCTTCCTGATGGGAGAAGTGGTCGACCAGTCAGCCGCATTCCAAGGATGGATGACATGGATTTGTGAAAGAAAGGAGTTTCATCAAACACAGGTACATGACCTAAAAGAACAAGGGGGGAAAAACAATGGGCCACTTGTGAACTAATGGAAGAGTTCGATAGCGTTAGAGTCAGACAATTGCTTGTATGTTGTATGGGGCACTGTAACCATTCATGTTGTATTGCGCTGGTGTTTGCTTGCGCCTGTTTTTTTTCTCTCGTTCCGGCTGAGCATTTTGTGATATTCAAGGATGAACTTTTGAACTTTTGAGCTGGTGACAATAAAATGCAAGCAAACAAAGACATTGGGGGGTGCTCTAATGGATCGTTATAGTAATCAATGTCATAGTGTTGGCATCATTTGGTTTTCTCAATCTCTATATAATAGATTGAGAGATTGAGGTGACGAATGAGAATGATAGTATTATAGAATGAGTATGAATATCATTTTTAAAAATATTATTTGGTTAGAATGAATTAAAAATTTATTTTTACCCTTAAAAGGAAAATAAGATAAAAATTAGATGTGAGAAAAAAATATGAGAGATAAAAAAATAGGTGATGAGCAAGAATGAGGAGAAAAAAAGTGTGATGGGCGAGATTAAGGAGAAAGTATGACGAGAGCATATTTATCTTTTGCCATATAACGGTGAATACACTCGCCCCCAGCGCCTCCTGTGCCCTCGCCAACCTACAGGACCAACACGGAGGAGGTAAATCACGGTGATTGAGAAGACAAGTGACAAGTGGGGTGAGTTTACACAAGTTGTAGTGATTTATGCCCTGCCAACCTCGAGATTTGATCCCAAAACCTCATGTCGCAATCAACCTATCGATTACCAACTCAACTAAATCCATGGGGACAAAGACAGGAAAAATATAATGAGAGAAAATGAGGAGAGATAGTGTGAGGGGAGAGAAGACATATGAGAAAGTAAGTATGATAAGAGAAAGTGAGGAGTGTGATAGGTGAGATTGAGAAGAGAGAAAACATGATAAGAGAGAATAATTAGAGAGTAAGTGTGATAAGAGCAAGTGAGGAGTGTGATAGGAGAGATTGAAGAGAGAGTGAGTATGGTGAGAGAGGATGAGGAGAGATGAAGTGTGATGAGAGGGAATAAAAAGAAAGAAAGTGTGATAAAAGGAAATGAGGACAGAGTGCGTATGATGGGAGAGAATACGTGATGAGAGAGAAAAGGTTAAAGAATGAGGAGAGAAAAAGTGTGATGATAGAATAATGAGAGAGTGTGTGATGAAAGAGAATACATAATGAGGGAGAAAAGGATATAAAAAATGTTATAAGAGAAAATGAAGAAAGAGAAAATATAATGAAAGAACGAGGAAAGAAAAAGAATATGATGGAAAGAGTATGATAAGAGAATAAGTTAAGTGAAAATATGATGAGAAATAACAAAAAGAGAGGGTGATATAAAAAAAAATTGAATAACGTATTTGTGTGAAAATAAATTAAAGATATTTTCGTCCAAAATAATTTAAAAGATATCTAAATTTTTAGATACAATGAAACTTAAGGAAGGAGGTAGATTTCATCATTCCAAATTCTCAGTTCTCCTTTCCATCAATCAAACGTATTTGAGAATGAACCAATTTCCCATTCCTATATCAGCGTGCCAAACGCCACTAGAGTAATTAATAAGGTATCACCTGAATTTGTATAACTATCAATATCTTTACACACTGTACACTTTTATAAAACATAGAAACATTGATAAAAGATATAAGGGATGGAAATTTTTTCGTTGCTCTTTGTACATAAATGAATATGCCCGTGGGTGGTCAATTTAGTTTTTCTCTTTTACTTCTCAATGATTCATAAGGTCTGTGACAAATCAGATTCACCACAGAATGCATCTGGTTCAAATGACCTTGCTGATTCATCATTGTATGCCCCAGGTATAGCCCGTGGTTGTCCCCCAGAATCTCCCGGTGCAGACGCTGGGTGGTACTCGATGTTAACAAAAATCAGGGCGCACACAAATAAAGAGACTGCCAGACCAACCAAAGTAAGCTTGACTCTGCTTAATACAGGTTTCACCTGCAAATGAGCGAAAATCAGAATACCACATGGAACTGAGGAAATTGAGACAATGAATAAAAGAAGCAATCGCTAGATTCTGCTCGAAATGAAAAGAATAGATCATCGCAAATATATGCACTCTATTTGTAAGTTTTTCCTTACAGAAAATGAACCCAGAAGACGATCACGAGCTAGAACTTCAGGCGTCTTCACCCATATCTGGCAATCATGTACAAACATATTGCATGAGTTAAGAATTTTAAATGAAGAAATAATAGGAGTATCCATCTAAAAATAAAAATAAACCACAAAGAAAAAACACTTTTCTCAAAGTAGTGGAAATTTGACAAATGTCATACGTATCAAAAATTCAGGGAGTAAAGGCAGGCCAACATAATAGACTGTTAGCAAGTCAGTAACACTGCAAAGTAAGAGTAAAGGAATGATCATCTTAGATTAAGGTCTTCTTGAGACAATAGTTCTCAAAAATTTACATTATTTAGCTACTTAAGTGGACTGAAATAGAATACCTCATGAGTCAATAATGCTTGTGTATTATGTTACTATCCTTCGCAGACATTTTTCTACTCAAACTTCCAATTTTAATTAATTGTAAAGAATATTTTAGTTGCATGGATTTGACACCTAACTGAGTCTAAATAAAACCATATCTAACTAAAGTGACATAAGTAGGATATTCCATACATCATCCCTTTTCTGCATTACATTTAGGATTGAATTCACATATAGGCTGTTGCACAAGTGGATAACTCAAGTGTGCAGTCAATATATCTAAATCTTTAAACGCTTCCACTTGTTTTGTCTGTCATTTTATTCACTTGAAAATTATCATGAATTCCAGATCATCGGTTAGTATTTGAATCTTATGCAGTACCTTCTTTGAGGAACATTTGCATGACATAAAGCAGATAGATCTCATTCACCCCTACATTATGATCCTACTCTGTCATAGCCAATACCACCACAAATGATTATGAACTAATTTGTCTAAACTTAATCAGAATTTATTAGCTCGAAGATCGTAAAGTAATAACAATTGAAGGATCAAAGTGCAACTGGAGATAAGTTTGAGATTTAACAAGAATGGACCTTGTCAACAACTAAAATTCATACGCAAGTCGGCAAGTGGGATCGTATAGCTTAATCTATAGTTTAGCAATAATAGAAGGCTCATAATTTGTAAACGGTGTCAAGTTTTTCCTATATGATTCACCCGTACCATAAAAAAAACACCCAAATTCAAGAGAGAATACCACGAACAACGAGAAAGATTGCAAGCAGAGAATATTATACCTGCCCATCGTACCATCCTGTCTCCTCATCTGTGACGCCCACAGAAAAAGTCCAATCAAATCGAGCAAATAAGCAAAGGGAAACTTCAAGGTACGAGTTTTCTCACACTCGACGGTTGCGCTGAGCAAGCGGTTACCAACGTACGCCCATCCGAGGTACATCCGGAGGACGGCGAGCGTGACGGCGAGGAGCCCAGCTGAGGCGGCCCCGAGGGCGCATCGAGGATCGGACAGGCTGCGGGTACCGAAGGCGGAGACGGGTAGGCCAACGAGGAGAGCGAAGAGGCCTCCGGTGACGGCGAGGCGGGAGGAGTAGAGGCGGAGATCGGCGGCGGCCCAGGAGAAGGGGAAGGATGTGGAGAGGGCCTGGTACTCGTTCACCGGCAGCTGATCGAACGGAACGGGGCAGTCCGTCTCCGGTGGGGTTCCATTGCGGAACGACGAGGAGGAGGAGGCGGAGATCGGCGGCGGCGGCGGCCTCCTCCTTCCCATCGGCTGCTGCTTGTTGTTGTAGTTCGTTGCAGTCCTTGTGGGGCTAGGGCTTCGGAAGGAAGGAAGCTTGTTCCCGCGCGCATCGAGGGGAAAGACGAAGAAGGAGGACGCTGCCATGGCCATGACTGGAGCAAGGGGGATTGATTTCCTTGGCTCGGAACTCGGAGACTCGCTACGGGCCTTCGAATCTTCGATCGAGTGTCCGTCTTGCCTTCCACTATCCGCCAGCCGTTTCGTTTCCAAGTTTCATTAGATAATCATAATTCAAAAAAAATAAAAAATAAAAAGGTCTTTGTCCGCAAGCCATCGGCTTTAAAAGCCCATTTTGCCCTTCAGAATTAATCGGATCGGATCGGATCGGATCGGAAAAAAACTTGCACCTACTTGAAAAGGTTAATGTTTTTCTTCAGGGAGGCAGCGAATTTAAAGGAGTGCAGGCTAAAAAGGTTCCTGCAAGCCAACAGATACACTAAAAGGTTTGTAAAATCGAGAGTTCTAACTATAATATAATCAAATGAAATCATAATGCTAATAATAAGATAATAGATCCAGGGGACATCTAGTGGCATCCTGCCCTGTAATCAAAGGAAGTACTTCGAGCATGTAAAAAGATATAACTAGTAGAAGAATCCACATAAGGTAAGTAGCACTTGTCACACTCTTATCGAGCACTCAGAAGGCGATTGCAATAATATAATTGATACTATATGAACTTGATAAGATAAAGGTGTAAATGTTGAACTCTTGGTGGAAGTCGACAATCAAGAGGAACTTTCTTCTCTAGGATCCAATTTACTACCTGAACAGATGGAGCCCTCCCTGTTGTTTCAGTATGACAATGGTTGGCACCTTCCATGGTATATGGCTTGTGGCTGGAAATTAGCGTTGCAATTTTATAGGCATCTTCCACGTGAATAATTTCACTGGAGAACCAAGAACTGTGAAGAACCTGAAGAAAGCAACATAGCCTCTAAAATCTGCCTGATAAAAAATTCCAGCGTACTATAGAAATCTTATTTTTAAGTAAGGTGAAAACTATTTAAGGTAATTGGACTGTCCAGGGATAAAACTTGATGTCTTTTACTTTCAGGCTTTTATGGGAATTTAAAACAGCTATAATTATCTGAAACAATGTTCTAGAGTAGATAACATATCTGAGTTTGTCATATCCAGCACTATTGATTGAGATCCATGATTACCCGAAGTAGTATATAAAAGGGAAAAGGGTAGCTCTTGAAAAAAAAAGGGTATGAGTGAAGATTTGCCGGTCTGTGTTAATCTTATCAGACAAATATTGTTTATATATGAGAGATAATTGTCATCAGACTTTGTCCATGGCATTTATATGAGAGGACATTCTGATTACATAACCAATTGAACCTATATTGATCAAAGGCTTATGCAGAGCAAGGAAGTTTTATGCTCCATTGGGCGCTTGAACCTAAACCTCTAGGTGAGATGCCTAAGCAAAACCCTCATCCAGAGGGCATTTAGGTGCCTGCCTTAGCCACCTCCTAATAGTACCAGTAGCGAACACAGGGTGCCCTAAATCCAAACGCTCTGAGAACTAATGGCATAGAAGGGTATTTTCTAGGTGCTGACTGTTCAAAGTTCCCATATAAGTAGATTAGCCTAGCCCATGACGTTGCAAATTAATGTATGGTAGATTAAAAACATGGTTAATTTCATAATAAGTGATAATTACCACCACAATTAACCAGTGGTAGTACACTAATTATTCCATCTAAAATGCCATATAATCTCCTAAAAGATGATATCATAATAGACCATTTATGGAGCCAATAAAAATAAAAAGGATTACTTGTAAAAACTCGTTTAATTACTAAATGCAAAGCAAAAAAGTAGCAACCTCCACTCATTAGTAGAGAGGCATCTGCATGCATATCTATATGTTTTAGTCTGTACGTTAGACATTGATTAAAAGTAACATGTTCATATAGGGATAGGATCATAGGAGGATCATGTGTTCTTTTAACAAATGGGATTGGTTTTCTGCTTAATTTTAGTTTCATTTCCTTTTAATTTACATCAAAGAATCACCTTCAGGTTGCTTCCTTGAATTAGTAAGACAAACATGAACTTCCCATGTGCATAAATCAACAAAAACAGAAGCCCTACAAGAACATAAAAATTGATACAAAAACCAATTTCAGATTATTCAGTAAAAAATATTGAACAAGTCAAATATCATCATGGACAACTAGGAGGCAGGAAGATGAAGTTGTCTCAAACTATACAAGAATGATTATAATAAAGTTTGAAGTAGACTTAATGATGGCATGCCAAAGAGCATAAACCTTTACCATCCAACATTAGCACTTCTTTCATGATCTTTAGCATGTAAATCTTTAGTTCCTTTCAAGTGGGGTTTGTACTCGAAGGTTCACCTTCACATTGGCTGGAAATATCAAGGACACCGTCATATGGGACTCACAGAATATATAGAAGTGGTTAAACACATGAGAATCAGAGTAAGACAGAAAAATAAAATTTTCATGGATTAAGATGAAACCTGAAACCTTACAGAAAGGCGGACACAAGCCCATAGAAATCAGCTGTAGCAGCCCAGTAACCACGCGACGAGTTGGTTTATTGCTTTTTTTTTTTAAGTCTGTTAATTGATCTTCTCTCTCCTCCGGCCATTGACGGAAGCCGGGAAGGGAAGAGGCAGTGGACGCCGAGTGTAAAGAGATGGTGGTGAGCGCATTGATTGATTGATTCCCGGTGCAGCGAGGTCAGAGCCCTCGCAACACTTGGCTGTCCTTCCTCACAAGAGTCCACCACTCACGAACCTGTTCCCCAACCCCCACCTCCGCTTTCTTTCTTTTTCTTTCCCCATTCTCTTCTCCTCCTCCTCCTCCTCTTTCTCCTCCCCCCTATGCCCTTCGCATTAACTTCCTCACCCACCTCGCTCCCCCTCTCGTTTTCTCTGCTCCTCTGCCGCTTCTCCCTTTCCAATTTCCCCCACAAGATTCGCCACAGATTGCTCAATTACTTGGCACACCTTCTACCTTCCATGGACGGGGCGAGCAAGCTACGACTGGCACCCGTTTCCGCCAGCGGATCTTCCTCCTGCGGTCTCTCCAACGACGTCGACGGCGGCACCGACGCCGCTGCAGAGCACCGCGCCACCCGGAGAAGGAAGATGGTAGCCAAGCAACGCGGCCGGAGATCCCGCCGCCGCCCCGCATCCGAAACCAACCCTGCCTCCGTAAGCACTCCCATCCCCCCCGACTCTGCCCTGCTTTCTCTCCCATCGAATTCCAACCTCAGTCCAAATCTATACATGAGGTTTGATGGGCTTCAAGACTTGTTGGGCCGGGCCTTTACGTACCATATCAACCATCCATGGAACGACGATCAACTCCATTCTTCCTCTCGCCTGATCGTTCTGTACTTCGGTGGCATTTTACAAATATTTTAGCCATTTTTTTGATCTCAACTTTTTAAGCATTAGCAATACTTTTAACTATAACAGGGATCTGTGCTGGATTTGAATGTGCCAGCCCTTGATCCTGACGTACGTGACATCTCTCTCTCTCTCTCTGTCTCCTCCTCCACATCTACAACCCGCAAATGTTTGAGAAATTTTCTTCATCTTAATCCTCCTCAGCAAGCCGTGGCTGGTCTGAGGTTTCTTCTGCAAAAGGAGCTCAGGAACAGTGACGTTAGCCAACTAGGAAGAATTGTTCTTCCAAAGGTCGTCATATCTAATTTAACGCTTAATTTGGATCTCTTTTCCCTAATTTTTCATCTCTGCTGTCGCAAAACATTCTCATTTGTGCATATATATGAAATTCACAGAAAGAAGCAGAGGCCTACCTTCCAAATCTGAGCTGCAGGGAAGGCATTGCTATAAACATGGACGACTTGGAGAACCTTCACGTTTGGACATTCAAATACAGGTTTCATTAACACAATTTCCCAAGACAAACTTGCAATTTTTAACTTGCCATTCATATCATTATCAGGTTTTGGCCTAATAACAGGAGCAGAATGTACATACTGGAGAACACAGGTGACGTCGAGTTTCAGTATGCCAACAGTCGTATATCATAATCTAACTCTCTTTTTTTGTTTGTTTGTTTGGATTTTGAATGTTTTAAGGCGATTATGTTAAGGAACATCGACTCCAGCTTGGAGATTTCGTCATGATATACAAAGACGATAGCAAGGACCGTTATGTATGAACAGTGGCTCTGACCATGCATTTATGATACATTTAATTGTTCTTTGCGTCTCGTATGGATTACGTACGTACTTAGATTGATTCTAACACATATCGGGCATTGATTAATTACAAGGTGATTCGGGCGAAGAAGCAGGCTGAGAGAGAGGCTTGCGTTGGCCCGGTGGACGAGGGGATTTTTGACTCCATACTGCCCGATATTGTGGTGGGCAGAGCAAGATACTCGGATCTCTTCTTGCCGTTGGCGGAAGGGACGAACAGCATGGCGTACGGATGCGGCCTGAGCTACGCCTTCGAGGAGGACTTCCCCGCCGCATTGCTCGATGATGGAACCGGAAGCAGCAGCGCCAGCGGGTCAGCCTTCGACTGGGAATCTGTCATTTGATCGATCACCTGATCTCCTCTATCTTCTGTGCTTGCACTGCTGCTTAGCTTCCTATTAATTACGTACTACGTTTAGGTAGAATAATGAAACAGCTAGCTAGCTAGCAACGAACAAAGCGCATGCATGCAGGAAGTTCCAGTGTAATATTACTAGCTAGCTGGGCCAGTAACCACCATCATTTTGTGATGAATAAGTCCACGCATACGTTGTGGAATGTTGTTATTTCAATCGAGGATTATATCATTGTTTTCTTTAGTTATAATTAATTAACCTGTTTAAAGATTCATTAATGTTTGTTTTGGAGTGTTTTAATCTAGATTCCTGCCGCTACTCGATCCTATCTGGAAGTCGAAGAGACGGAATCCTAGGATGTGGAGCTTCTGTTGATCACTTGTGGATTCTGCTCCGACCTACAATACAGATCATGTCAGTGCCGAGCTAAGGAAAGAGTCCCCAGCGTTGGCCCTCCAACACTCAAGTCAGTCACCGACGATGAAGTAGAAAGCAGGGCAAAGATAACGAGAATGAACAGTAGCAATAACAGTGTCTTGCGCATACCTCCATCAATGCTTGGACCCTCCTTCATATAGAGCTCCTGCAGCCTGCGTGCACGCTTCCAAGGCGAGCACGTGTCCCCAAGTTTTCCCTGAAAGACTTGTAAGTAAAGTATCCCGGACACAGTACCTTAACAGCCCGAGCATATCTCCGAAGTGACAGTGAGAGTTTCCGTCGTATGATTTTCTGTCTAACTATGCCGCCTATCAGTGGTACTAGCTCCCAAAAGGATGTCGAAAGATAATGTGATGAGTCAATTGCTGGGCCGAGCGGGATAGCCGCCCGGCCGAAACTCCACTGCCCGCTCGGTCGGAACCTTGCTGTTCCTATATGTGGTCCGCTTGGCTGTC
>JBBMJZ010273088.1:0-18397 GCA_037833815.1 Zingiber zerumbet
CCCGCTCCGAACAAAAACTATAACCTAGTGGGGACGGTGAACCCAAGAAGGGATATCAACCATTTGCGGGCGGATCGCGGCCACAATCCAGCCATAAATACGAGTGACACATCCCCTAGATCAGAAAAAAGTGGTACAGGAGATCTGTGCTCTTAATGCTCGGCTAGTAGCCGCTTGTAATTTACCTTCTCTGTGTTGACCTTGAGATGGATTGACGGGGGCACTGGGGTGAGCGTATTCACCTTTACCATCTTATTTCTATTTACAAAAATTAATAAAAGACTTATTAAACAATCTCTTATAAAAGGAATATCAAGCCTCAGATTTGATTCATTAATAGCCCTAATTTTATTACTATCACAATCCTATTTTTATCCTCTTTCGCTGTCAAACCCGACATGGCACACGCTATGTTTAACCTCTTTCACACCACCGCTAAATCTTCTCTTATTTTCTACGCATTTTATTGGCTCTCCCCCAAACTCCTTATTTATACACCTCATTCGCCAACAACACAAGATGATCAATTCCTAGACCTCTCTCAGGTATTAAATTAATCACCACTCCATTAAATTTTGTTCTTCATCAAGATCTATTTAATTCATATTATTATTATCTTATTCTTTTCTTTTTTTTTTTTGATAAAAAAAAAGATTCAGCTGTGAAGCTGGATTTGATCCAAAAACTCACTGACAGCAATGGCCATGGAGCAAAGCAAAATGATTGGACTCTCTGTGTTCCTGCTAGGGTTCTTATCCTTCCTTCTGGCTGCTGTTGCTGAGAATAAAAAGGTTTTTTTTTTCTTGCATTACAATGATTCTTTTTGTTAGTTTGTTTTTACCATTCCAGATGATTGTATCGTCACTTCTACAGCCTCCTTTTGGCACTCCAATTCAAGGGAGGGACGTTGTGATATGCAAATTCCCGAGTGATCCGTCGATACTACTCGGGTCTTTGTCGACGGTTGCCCTCGTTCTTTCGGTCATATTAGGCCATGTTGGCATATTCTTCCCATACAAAGGGAAGCCACTTTCGACTAGCATCTTGTTTGGCTACAAAACCTTGTCCATTTTCTTCTATGTCGCGGAGTAAGTTATTGAATTATGATCTCGGGTAGTTAGGCATTTGAATGCGATGCGAACTTAACGGTCGTTTTTTATTAGGATTGTGTCGGCTTGGGCCATTGCATTCTTGGTGTGGACTATTGTGACAGAAGGCCTGCATCGATCGCGCAACGTTCACTATGATCTCACGACGCAGTGTCCTACGGCGAAGACCGGGATGTTTGGTGGCAGTGCTTTTCTTGCCCTTGATGCCGCCCTCTTGTGGATGGTGTGCCAGATGCTGACTTTGAATGTGAGAGATGATTACTTTGGGGGGGAGGAGGACGGAAAGGGAGAGTATGGGCATGTTTATACTAATGATGTGAATGTCGACTGATGATGATTGGAAACCATTCAAAAATGAACTCGATCTCCTTAAACTATATCATAATAACCAAACGACTGCCAAACAAACTTATCGATCTAGAACTAGCATGAAGACAGTCTTCATCAAAGCCTCACTTCCATTCTAATTTACATAAGGAGGCATGCACACGCCCCTCGTCCTAATTTGTTCGTATTGACTGCTAGAAACATCAACAACAAGAGTCACAATCCTAAAGGGAAAATGAGATGCATGTAGTCTTGTAATTTATAGCAAAAGCATCCAGGAAATTGATGAACTAAGTGGTACAACACAGTTTTCTTATCCAGTTTTCTCACAGATATCCTTAGAATTAATTGTCCCCAAACGAGAAAATGCAAATGCCAACATGTTAACAACTACATATATTAGATGGGTTATCTATCGGCATCTTGGCCAGTTTGTTGATGAGTAGATTGTCGGACAAATTGGCCACGTACGCGTGGCCGTTGCTCAGCAAGTCTCTTCCTGCTCTGGTAGCGAACCTGAACATAAAATGTATCTATGAACGACGAAACAAGTAATGAAAGAACAGCTACGATGGCAATGACAAGTAGGCAGCATTATTAAGATTCAGAAACAGTCAGTATGGGTTATGTACTTATGCAGGACCCTACATAAGTAGGCAGATGTTCTTGCAGGAGAGAAATAAATAAAAGAATCTGAAGAATAGAAGAAAAAAAAAATTATGCAACAAGATAAGCAATTTCTAATACAAAATCTGGACCCTACTCCGAGTGAACTCCGAAAACAAGCCACTTTTGCAGACACTTAATCATTATCATCGTTAGTAAGTTGTGTTTGTACCAACTAAATGAACTCAACTCCTTCAATCTTATCCCTTCATTAAACTTTATGCGACACTATATCACTGCTATTCAAATCAATTAAATTATTTTTATTACAAAGACTAATATTTTTTTCCCACCTTTGATTCTAATGGATCTAATTCTTCTATTTTTAAAATCTATTAGTCGTTATTGAGCATTGTGCATACATTTTCTTTCAGTTTTATTGTTAATTAAAGTTATACCAAATTGCTCTCACCTATACTAACTAATATACTTGTAAACTGAGGTCATATCCTGAACACAGACTCCTCACTTGAACTTTCTTGTGCTTTATTTGTTCAATAACTTTATGCTGCTCTGACTACTTATCACAGACTTTAGATTATTAATCCTTTTTTGTTTGCATTTGGTTCAGTTACAACAGAAGAGCTAACATGAACTAAATCAGATACTTAACATTTCAAGTTTTTTTTACCCTACACAATTATTGAGTCACTAGGTCACAACATATTTCAAGCTGCTATATATCTGTCATATTAGCTATGCCTATTATTCAGCAAAAGCAAGTGAATGAGGTCCAGTTATGATAAGACGGCATTTCAACCTAGCATGACTTGTTTTTCCTAGCCTTCTTATTTCATTCACTCTTTTATTCATATTTATTTCATTTTGCTTCTACTAAATGGAAGGCAGGATGAGTAGACTAGCATAAGATAATTGTGTTCCAATCAGTGATCGAGTGCATATGTTTCACTCGCTAAATTACTTTGTTGACTGTGGAATACTTGGAAAATCTAAAAACAAAACAATAAAAAAGTGTAAGTACCTTCTTCCCAAAGTTTCTTTCTTTTCTTTTCAGACGAAACTTCTTCAAGGCGGCCTCTCTTTGAGCAAACCTGTTTTGTTCTATAACACTACCACTACCGCTCCCACTTCCATTTCCGTTCGCCAGGCCACTCTGTTCTGCAATGCCATTATCACCCTCCATATTCAATCCTCCAGCTTGCACAGCATTGCTACTTCCATTTTGCCCATTGCTACCATGATTACTACCAGAATTACTTCCATTGTTGCTACCGTTGGCTCCATTTCCATCGAATGGGCCGTTAAACACATTGGACGACCCGCATTGTGGCTCCACTCCTGCTCTATTCTTCGGTGATAAATCATTCTGATTTTGTGATGGCTTTGCCTTGTTCAGCATATTGTGGACATGGTGGTAGTGATGATGATAGTGGTGGTGATGGTGATGGTGTGCTGGGACTTGATGTTGTTTCTCCCTTGGTTGTCCTGTTGCAGATGCTGCTGCTACATTCTCCCCGTTTTCTTGCACAGGTTCCTGGTTTCCTGAAGCTCGAACCTGAACAGGATGGAAAGCTGAGGTCTGCGTGCACTTAATTATCGACGCAGAGGATGTCTTATCTTTGTGCACTGCTGGTTTCATGGCATTCTTGGTTGTGGATCCCATGTCATTGTTGTTACTGCTGCCATTGGAACCTTGCTTCAGGGTAGCCGCATTTGAACCAGAAATAATATTAGACTCCGTCTTAATTGCTTCTGAGCTGTTATCGATCGGAGAACAGCTTCCACCACATCCATTAGGAGCTTGATTAGAAGCAGCAGATGTGTGATACCTTGTACAGTATTGGAGCAGTTACATTACTATATTTTAAGCTAACAATGAATAATAATAATATTTTAAAATATTTTCATTTTTGAACCTTGAAAATGCAGATACATCTGAGCGCCTTAGAACATTGCGGTCATCTTGAGTGGCAGTTGCACCCTCACCAATTGATCTCAGCCGCTTTAAACTCAGCTCAACAGAGGGTAAATCAGTTGAGGTCCTATCTTGGGCTTCCGAGATTTTGGAGAAGCCAATCACTCTACTAATTGTTTGATTGTCTAATCTAGTAGCAGCTTGAGCACTTGACTCATCCAAACCATTGTTCCGAAGAGTACCCAAGCAACCCTCATTCTTAGATTCCTTTTCAGATAATTTTTCAAACTTTGTTTCAGCAAGTTTGTTACAATCCTGCTCATCTGGTTGATTTTCACTTTGCATTTCTGAATTTGTGTGTAATCCTATCTCCAAGTCTTTTCCCATGCAATCGTCTACAGTTCCAATGGAAGTATAAATAAAAATGTTGAAATGCACGAAAGGTAAATCAACATCTTAATCTTAGCTTACCAGAAAGTTCCCCTTTGTTCTGTTTCTCTCTCGTCAAGTGTGTAGGAACCTGATCTTTGCAGAAGGTTTCGGATGCCGAGTGAATCACCAGTGCACATGTACTATCAGGTGGATCTGCAAACTGATCGGGATTAGACATAGGCTGGGGGCTGTCAACATCTGCAGCCCGTTTTGTCCAAGAACTCTGCATGACAAACTAAAAAGGTCATTTCCAATTTCCATCACTTGTAAGGAAACATGTATTCGACAAATGATATAGGAAAGTGGCAAAAAGGCATTATTGAAGACATCGCTTTCTTGTAAATGGAGTACCCGGTTAATGATATGGCAAAATCCAAACGCATTTATGAAGAAAACTCTAGTCTCATTTTTCCTAAACTTCATTATCCTAATATCAAATCCACATAGGCATTATGTGTGGTCAAGCATTCTCAGTAAACTCCATATAGTAAAGCAATAAACATTTTTTATCAAACAAACTACCGTATTTTGAATTGCACTCGTGTTGAATTTTCATTGGCATATTCAAGTCGAATTTAGTTAACCGATTACTAACCGCATGGCTATCAACCTACTTCAATCCCAATCTAGCCTGCCCCAGAGTCCTTCCCACAATATCAGGCAAAAAAAAAAAAAAAAAGAATCATAAGAAGGAAAATTTCCATCATTGGAAATGGGAAAATGATGAGAACTAATATTCACACTTTTTAACTTCTAATGTAGACGAGTGGGAAAATATTCCATTCCTCCTACTCTAGAGTCTTGCTTTGGTGTATTTCCACCCCAAATTTACGATAATCACTCTCACTGTATAGGTTCTACATCCACCTCTAATACTGTGTTTGCATGTCAGAGGGGTGGAGGATTAGTTACCGCATTTTTTCCTTTACAAATGCCTCCCTAGAACCATAAGACAATCATGGGAATTCAGTGCCTAATGTTCTGCAAGCTGCACAGTGGGCAGCTAACAAATTTACGAGGGCCTTTATTTTTCAGGGGGAACAATTTTGACATAGTTAACTAATGCTGAAGTTCTAAAAAGACAATTCTCTTTATTGCCGGATTCAACAAATAACCCTGGAATTGAATGTTCTATCCCACATCACTCTGAGTATCGTACCTTTCAAGATAGTCTTGTGATGCAATTCTAGTGGGTTAGCAACCACACTCACAATCTACGAGACTGGAAACTAACACGGACCTTGATGACTCTGCTAGTTATCAGCCAGTTCAGCTATGAGATTATATTGAAATTGCCATGGATACAACACCTGCTGATTTAAGAAGTGGGAACAAAAATGAAAATAGTAATTTACTTCGTAAAACTTCTAAGGGATGGGCGGTTCTACATCTAAATGATAGTTACAATGGATCGATGTCTACATATAAAAACAAATCTCCTGAAATATAGAGGTTGATTCATGATTGACTTCTAGTAAGCAGATAATATGCAGAGAACAATTTGAACTTTTGAAGACTAACAGATTGTAAGAAAAGAACACATTTAGAAAGAGAAAAAATAATCCAATATGAGTCTTCAAATTGTATTCATAAAATATCTATTTTGTAAATTATAAACATAGTTTTAATCCTCCAATAATGAGAAAGTTGAGAACAACTAAAGATCTTATATGAAAATTCACCTGAGTACCACTACCATTATCGCTGCCATCTCTTGCATTCAAGCCCACACTCCCATTCTCGTCATCATTGCTGTCACTGCTATTGCCAGAATTGTCACAGTTCTTTGACTTCACTGATTTCTGGGTTTGGATGCCACTCTCACTTCCACTACCACTCGACTGAGATAAAGAAACAAGGTTTTATAATTAGAAGGAAAACAAAACGTCCTATACAAGTTACAACACAAGTAGTCAACCAAGCAATAGATTTTGAACCAGTAAAGATCCAAGATAGTCTCAACAATGCTACAAAATGTCATTTCATACTTTCAATGAAAAATTAACTTACACTGTGGCATCTCCTCCAGACATGCTGCCATAGATTTTTAAGCTCATTCTTCCTTATAGGCTTGAAAAAAAAGTCAACTGCGCCTTTTGACAAACATTTAAAAACCGTACCCATTGAATCATTTGACGACATCACTGCACAGAAATTTTTAAAGTGAAGCCACTTACACACATCAAAGCAGAGGAGTAATAAAAGAGGAATACTCACTGATCACAGGAATGTTCTTCCAAGTTTTATGGCTCATGATCTTGCTTAGGAGACCAATGCCAGTCAAACCAGGCATGACTACCTCAGTCAAGATAAGGTCAATATGATTAGTAAGATCCTCCAGTAGTTTCCATGCTTGCAGACCATTAGAAACAGCAGTAACTGTTGAATAACAGAAAAACACATCACTAATTAAAATTCATATGCAAGTAATTGTAAGAAACTAGAGTAGCATGAATTAAGAAAGCCAAGTTCAGCAAGCTAACAATTATTAATTATCTAATGGGATATGACCTAGAAGAATAGTTAACAGATCCGAAGGCATCTATGAGTTGGCCCAACACTAGGTCCTAGGTTATTGATAAAAAGCAGTGGGCAAATTAATTGCATAACATGTTTATTTAGAATAAATTTAAAAAAATATATTATCTAAAAAGTAGCCCTTCCATCTTGGTTTTCTTGCATCTCAGTTTGTGAAGCAAAGTGGACCAGCAGAAGCTACGTTACTTGAGATATCTGTGGAATCAGCTGACAAGCCAGAATTTATTAGTATCCAAGAATTATGGTAGAAACTACTTGTATCATTTTAGATGTGACTTAGTTGTTAAAATTGCTATTTTTAATGTCAAAGATAATTTTTAATATTTGTAGCTTTTAGGGATTTGGCCAAATATACAATATGTTGTTTCATTTCCACAGATAATTGTAAGTAGAAGTTTGTAATACACTATCAGTGTGGATAAATGAACATGTAGACTGCCAAAACCTGTGCCATATTAAAACTTTATGATGCAGTTTCTCAATTTGTAATGAGGCCCTGTTGAGTCTAAAATATAAATTGCTATGGAGCTCAGCTGGTCTCTTTGGTCAAAGTAAAACTTCTATTCAACCTACCATTGAAATGGATGATTTTTAATATTACATTAATGAACAAGAAAAAAACAAAAGACAAATTAAGCGGATGAACTCAAAAGTCCATGTAGGTACTAGATAGTCATCCTTTGCACTACCATTAACCAACTGTAATTTCTTGCCTTCACAATCATCTTGACCACCATAGTTGCTAATACTGCTATAATCACCCCTTTGTCGCTATCATCACTAATATTATCCTACCCTCCAACACCACATTTCCCCACAAACTACTGCTTCTGCCACTTTGGCTGCCTCCATCACTTTGATTTGGCATTTCTAAAAGCCTAAAGAGTAAAAACAATGAAATACAATCGACATTCTGGTCATCGTCACCACATTATAACATTTTCCAAAATGCCTACATCCAGTAGCGCTACTCCTATTACTGCCTTGATTTGAATCCTTCATTAAAATTGCCACCGCCTTTTGTTTTTAATCCTACGTCTTCGAAATTTGACTGGCTGGAGGATTGGTTTGCAATTCTTCTAAGGTTGAATGGTTGGTCAGACCGAAGACATAGGCATGGTGTTCATAACCACCATCTAGTTTCCTAATAGACACAAGATCAGAAGAATTAATTCTCCCCATCTAGATTCCTCAAAATCAAATAAATTATAAACTTATCAATTATTTACCTTATTGTGTGTCTCTTTGTGTGTTACCTTCTGTGGTCAACCACATCTTCCGATCTTTTTTATTTTTGTACTTTAAAAGGGATAAAGGGCTCAAGTGATTAACATGAATTATATTTACTTTGATAATATCAATCAAATCCTCTCCAAGTGGCTAACATGTATGATATTCACTTTCATGATATTAACCAATTCCAACTTAATATTCACCTACCAACACACCAAGGAAAAGCCCCTACCAACTACTTCAACTTAGTCTTCCATTAATAAGCATAGACACAAGTGAGCCAGCTACGATGCACAGATTAAGGGTAAGCCAAGAGCTTTCATCTGGTTCAATTATGTCATTCAATTTAAAATAATTCCAGGGATGCCACAAATTCAATGCTATCATTTGCATACGCACCAGAGCAAACTTCAAAACCAAGCTTGGTTCATAGATCAAGTAGAAAAAAGGAATTGCATGATAAACAATACAATAAAAAGTATTCAACCAAAAACAATAGAAAAATGCCTCTTGAACACTTAAGGACGTTTGATCCCTCAAAAAGAGAAAAAAAAAACAATAACTACAAGAGCTTCAGAGGGAACGGACACACCAACCTAGGTATGATAGACTAAATAATACCAGAAAGAAGGAAAGGCTAAAACATAGTTTGGAGGAAAAAAATCATATTATAAAACTTATAGACAGAAACTAGATTATATAACAGACAGTCAATCTACTGAAGCACAAATGAACAAGGTCTGGAGTAAGCATCAGCCTTTTGTGGATTGTACCATCGACAAGATAGGGATGAGCATATCATGTTACAAGTTTTTGCATGATATCAGAACTCACATCTTAGCTAACCAAAAGAGATTGCACTTGACAATCATGGAAATAAGAAAAGCATTCAAGTACTTTGCTGATCTTATGGCCTACAAAAAGAAAATAATATGTTGAAAAAAGATCCACTCATGTTTTTCCCTAAAGAAGAATGATAAAATAGGATAAACGATACTGAAACTTGAATGCCATTATTAGTTTCATTTTAAGTAAAATAATAGTAATCCTGTTACAAACGAATGAAAAGATGCCAATATTGCAAGATGAATTCAGTAAAGCCATCTGAGAAAGCAAGGCTTTTTTCTTTTTCAGGAACTAGACTTTTCCCCACATGCTTGATCTGGTTGAAGAGGCTAAAACAGGAAAACTAAGCGTTTGAAGCGACTACATATGGCATCCACCTAAAATATCTGCAACCTGTAATGAAGAAAGCAACAAAAGTTGCCTAAAATTATGTAGAGGGGTCCTCTATGGAATTTGCCCAAGAATACCTAACTAGCTAAATGGAGAAACTAGTGATTAAGCAAAATGAGGCCCACTAATAAATTCAAACCCATCTTACATGGAATATTCAAAATTTGAAGACCGAGGATGAAGTGCCTTTTTAGCGCAATAATTTCAGCAATTTAGAACAGATTAATTTGGATAAAATTAACAACAAGATGATGCATTGATGTGAGATAATAAGAAACTATATCTTACCTTCATAACTGCAGTTACGGAGTAATGCGCTGACAACTTGACGGGTGCAATCATCATTCTCAACCAGCAGAACCTTGAGAGTTCTGACTGGGAGAAACCTCTCCCAGCGTACGACGGGACCTGCTGGCGGCAGTGGTTGTTTATTGGAACCACCAGGTTGTTGTGACGGTTGTGCAGCATCCTTTATATGGTTGTTTTTCAAATCTTCTGACACTTCATTGACCTTCGACTCATCTTCATCTGAGAATCCTTGAACTTGTCCAGCAGTGGTATCACCCACTTCCTTGTTCTCATCCTGAGCAGGTTCCTTATTCATGACTCCACCAGAGCTTAATTGAGTGACACCTCCAATCAACCAGATTCAGAGAAGTTGACAATGGCACAATTTCTGAAAGCACAATATCTATTTTTGTCATCAGGACTATAAAGATGAAGTATAATCCTTACAAACCACAAACATATCGATGTATAAAACCAAATACTCCATGTAGCATACTGAACCACCTTAAAATCCAGCGAGCCGAAAAAAGGTAAGAGTATGGGGAAAATGGCTATTTCAAGTGTGTGGTCAAAAGTAACAATTCCGCAGATCATGAAGCCGAGATAAGAATAACCAGTAGCAATTCATCATCCAGAAACCCGAAGAGGAGCAAAGATCCACCAAAGATGAGATTATGCGACCCAGAAACCAAGAAAAAGACCACAAAAAAGTGGGAATTCAAGAATAATAACCGATGGGCTCAACCAGCACGTAGAAAACAACAAAGGCGTCGGATTTGGGGTACTTACGCCTTCGATCGGAACGGCGAACCCCGAAAACAAGACGAGGAACCCATTTCCCACGATCGAAATAACTGTAATCTAGAAAGGAGAAATCGAACTAAGAAGAAAGCAAGCAAGGATTGGGTTGAGAACACTAAACTCAGGTGGATCGAGGGGCTCCTTCCTTCTGCTCTCGCTATGGCTGTGAGCTTGGAAGACTCGGCAGGGCTTGGACCGAGAAGGGGGAAGGAGAGAAGGGCATCAGGCGATGGAGAGATCTCCCGACCCGGAGGCGTCAAAGGGAGATATATCATGGTCCGGCTTCGCGGCTGACATGGAGAAAATGGCGACGGGAGTCCGGTCCACGTCGGATCGAAGACGGCCGAACGTGTTAAGACACGTGGACGAAATCAAAAGCCGGGAGCCGACGCGCCCTGCGAGCAATCCGCCCCGATCTGCTGAGGGCCACGCGGGATGGTCTGCTGCTCGGCAAGGTGCGATCACCGTAACGACGTCCTTTGTCTCGTTGTGGGTAAAGCATCATTGCAGCACGGCAGTATCGTCGACCGGAGAGTGAGTGGACCAGATGGGGGAATAAAAATCATAACGGCGAGATAACGGCGTCTGGGAGCAGGGAAATAAGCCATAACGCCCTTGAATAATAGTTATTTACATTTTAGTTCGTTAAGTGTTTAAATTTATTAAAAGTTTTCAGTAGGAAATAAAAGAAGAGTATTAGCGCAACAATAAAATTACTATTGTATGATTTTATGATCAAAAGTTCGAATTAGAGAAATAACTTCTTATAATGTTGATAAAATTGCATGCAATAGATTTAATGTGATCCGATTTTTTTTATGAGATCTCACATTGGCATGAGTTTTTGGTAAAATGCATAAAAGAAAAGTTATTCTGATTGAAAATTAGATTGAGATAGAGGCTGAATTTTAATGTACGAAATGTTCTAATTGAATTTTATACATCTACTAGTAGTTTAGTCAATGACATCTTCACTATGTTGTACATTGCTAGAAGAAATTGAAAGAAGAAGAAGAAAAAAAAAAAGGCGGGCAAGCAAGCAAACAAACAAACAAAGAATAGAATGGAAACAAAGACCACGAGATTGATGCATTATTGGGCTGCCTTTTGCAAGAGTATCTATATCTTCTTTACGATGCTTTATCGGGTTGTGGCCGAGAAGTTGAGCATCTTTCTTCTTTGTTGGTGTGTGGCCTCGCTCGCTTCTCCTTTCCATATGGCACCTTGTCCGCCAGGCTTTTGATCCCCTCAGGCTCTTGTGCTCTTGCTCGCCTCGTTTGTGATTTTCGATTTCATGGAGGAGGAAAGCAAAGCCAAAGCAAAGCAAAGTGATAGGAGTAATATTCTCGCTCATCTCATCTCATGGGCTCTTGCTTTGCTTTGGTGCCTATGATTCTTGAGGCAGCTAAAGGATGGTGTCGGAGGTCACAAGCCCAAATGGCTTTAGCTGTACTCGGAATATCTTGTGTGGATCTCATCACATTCAGGGAATTGGGGTAGTTTCATTGGTGCATGAGAGAATCAAGTGGGTCGGCGGAGGCTTTTAGCTAGGGTTCGGCTCGGCCGACGGATTATGGAATTGGGGGGGTCGTGTCTAGCTTAATTCCTTTTGGATAGTCATAAGATAGTGTCAATTGGGCTCTATCTGTTCCTCCCTCTCACAATCCGTCACTTTTCCCACTTTTACTCGGCCAGATTATGATGAATGCAAACTTAAACTATGTTCAAATTTATTTATTTACTGAAGAATCTTATCGAGTTCGAGACGGGCTCAATTAACAATATTGTTGTGGTTAAACATTTATCTAATTCACCAACTTATTTGTTTTTTCTTATTTTTAACCTATTGTAAATAATAATAAATTGTCAAATTTATACATTACTATTTATTATTTAAGTATTTACATAGCATTTAAAACTTAAATTTATAGTTAATTTTCAGGGTAAAAATTAAAAAGACGATCGTGTAATGTCAACGAGGCGCTTCTTTTTATTTATTATTAAAAAGGATGTCCCATTCCACATCCTTATATTTTTTATTTTTGGAAAGCTTCTTTTCATTTATTATTAAAAGTCACATCCATACATTTTTACTTTTCAAAATTGTTCTATTTTTTTACTTAGTGTAACAGTAGATTTATAAGTGCTGCATCTATGGTCAATACTGGTTAATTTTTTTTTATTCTAATTAATATTAATAGTATTATATTATAATAACTACCATTCATAACTCTTGTAATATAGATATTTCACATATATTTAATACTGGTCAAATATTAAACATAAATCAACCTAGTGTTATAGCAACCGTAAATCATAATTTTTATAATATAGATCATTTATTTCTAATCAATAATTGAGTATTATAATAACTACAAAATAATAATTACTATAATTATATAATTATAACCACTATAAAATCATAGCTATCAGCCAATATAGCAGCTACTATAATTGCGAATCATCTATGAGTTGAAGTTTTTACAACAATATCAACAATAAAGACAATTTCAAAAATAAAATGGCCAGAGACAAGAATGGAACGTCCTCCTGATAACACCTGAAAAAAAAACATCCCTTTCCAATATAAAAAAAACTTTTTGATTTTTATCTTAATTTTTATACAAGTTAATAAATATTTTTTTTTCATAAATTGTCCACAAATTTTATCATAAACATTAACAAACCAAATTTATTAGTGTTCAAGTATTATTTATTTTATATATATTTTACTATTGAATAAGCATAAATAAACTTTATCCAACCAAACACTAAACTTACGAACCATTTTGCTAGAACCCAACTCCATTTCAAACCTTGCAGTGCAGGGAATGAAGAATTCACTAAACCCTACCTACTCTTCTCTGCTCCATAATTGATGGAGTACCGAGTCAGAGCCGACAGCAAAAGTAAGGCGACCGAGCAAGGGCCTCTGCCGAAGCTTGGCCTTTAAGTGTCTAAACTGCAGAGATTGGCCCTTCAATGGAGCTATTATAAGTCTCCTAATTTTCTTCTCAAAAACAATCTCAGGAAATTTAGTCAAGATCAGTTAACAAACACTCCCAAACAAACAATTTATTCATTCAATATTTACACACATTGGCCTGTTGATTTTGATCCCCAAGGAGGTTTAGAGGGTAGAAATGGGGTTGGTCTAGGATTTGTCTAAGGCGATAGGGCCACGAGGAGACAAGCAGCCATCAGTTGGAGATTAGAGAATCCTGATGATGCTGCAAGAGCCGTGTGGAGACATATATTTTGGAGATGGCCTCTGCCGGTCATCCTCGCCCTTATGAAACTCTTCACTCTCCTTCTATCCTGCATTGTGCGAGTATGTTATAGCCGAATGATAACTATATAAGGTTAAGACAAATATCGGGGTTAATTAGCAGAATCGATATTTAAAGAACATGTATTTGATTTTGATATTAAAGTCAAAAAGGGAGTTCCCTTACCCCAAATTATTCATTTTTTACAAAGTCGAATGAAAAATAGAGTTTTTTTTTCTCTCATTCCTTTAGTAGAGTTTTACTCCTTCCACATCTCCTACTCTCTATAACATTTGAATACTGAATTTTGTTCTGTAAATCAGACAATTATATGTATCAGGAAAAAAAACTAAAATAGTAAATTATAATGGACACTTATTTGATTTTTTTTTTTTTTTTTGGTAATCTAAGTATCCAAGTTTTGCTTGACTAATCTTGGAGATAGACATCCTTCCCCCCTTAGTTTGCCTATTGGGTAAATTTGGAGCACAACTCATGCACACTCAGGAACCAACCTCCAAGATTTTGTCCTATTTGGGATTTGAACCCCGATCATTTTGATGTTCAGCGTTTTACCACAGTAAACGGATCAGAGGCCATGTACCTCCAAGATTAGTTAGATTAGTTAGGCGAAGAAAAAAACTTAAATAGTGGGTGTGGGGGGCAAGCACACTGGAAACTTTGTTCTATGAATCTGACAAGGAACTTGTAGAAGATATCACCTTGATTCGGGAACTAAGAACGAGCAGTCTGTAGAAGCAAATGTCCTGGCGGGTCAGGTGAGGTAGGAGTCGATACCAGTTGACAAGAAAGATAAATCTGATGCAGAACAAAAAGAAAACATGAATGAGGAGCTGAAGAATTGGACCAATATCATGCATAGTAGTTTAGAAACAAAAACAAGAATATGGCAAAACAAATTACATCTGATTTGCCGGCATTGGAAGCTTCAGAAGGCATAGCCGGTGGATTATGAATCCTCCCTGGAATTTGGACCACAGGTTGGACAATACTCAAGTTCAGATCCACAATATGACCTACAGAACATCTTGTGAAGTTCTCCATCCAGAATAAATATATATATATATATAATCGATATCTGAAACATGGAATGTAATGAAGAAGATCAGAAAAGAATTTTACTAATTCACCTTCATTATCGTCCGTACGAAGTAGTTCCTCATAGTTGCTTGGCTCGAAATTAGTAACAGCTTCCTTCCCACTATACTTTATAGCAGCCTTGTCATAAGCCCTAATTAGTGTAAATAAACAAGGGAGAAAAGGGTAAAATAGTGATGAAAAAGAACCATTACAATGTTAAAACAGTATTTATGAGACTGTCCATGTTAAGGGAGACCTTGCAGCTTCAATTTCGCTGTCGAATAGTCCAAGATATACATATCTGCACATCCAGTGATAATCTCATTTGTAAAACTAAAATATGGAATTTTCTATAAGCTCTTTTTTTATCAAAGGTTTAGCAATATTAGGTATAATGAGACAATTGTTATAATAGTAGATGACAAGTTACTTATAACTAAGAGTTTTAAGTATTTAGGAATATTTTTGCAAAAGAATAAAGTGATTGAGACAGAATACAAGCAAAATGGTTGAAATAGAAGAAAGCGGCAAGTGTTCTTTGTGATTGAAAAGCAACTCTAAAACTTAAAAGAAGTTCTACAAAATGACAGTTAGACCTACAATGTTATATGGAGTTAAATATTAAGCTATGAATCAAGCATACGAGCAAAAGTAGAGATGAAGATATTAAAATAGATGTGTGGATATACGAAAATAGACGTGATAAAAAATGAGAATATTAGTACGAAACTCAAAGTTGCACCTATTAAGAGAAAACTCCGAGAGACACATTTAAGATGGTATGGACATATACTTTAGTTAAGCGATATAAAACTATGACAAATATACACATCGAACGAAGAAATGAAAGATAAAAAAACATGATTAGCAACGATAAAATAAGATAGTTTTTTTAAAATATAGATGACAATATAATAGGAGATAAAGCTCAATATCGTAGAAGTATCCATCTAGCCGACTCCATCTAGTGAGATACAGCGTGGTTGTTGTTGTCATCATCTATTTTTATCAAAGATTTTAGGTACAATGATAATTTCCAGAGCTATCGATCATAAATTCTGTATATATTTTTTTTTCATTTTTCAGAAAGAAAAAACGATCAGATGGATGTTTATGACAGCAAGATGCCACGAACTTATCTTTATCTATAACACACGCACAAAATAAAGGCATGATTAACAGAAGCTTAAGGACTGGAGAACAAGCTTCTTACTTCTTGCCAAGGAACTGTCCCATGCGAGCTTCCCAGCGACCGCACTTGTGAAGGGTCACTCCTCTATATTTTGAGCTTCCCCTCGAGAATCCAGAGCTTTGACGACGAAGAATATGCACAAATTCTTCCTTTGACAAATTCATCATCTATAAAATTTTAAACTAAGTCATTCAACTATAAAGCAATCAAATTCTTCAAGGACAACTAAGTTTCTTGTCACCTGTTTCAGATCCTCTTCGTAGTCACAAAGAGTGAAGTTGATATCAGCACCAACTCCTCGAAATTTGATTGCAGCGCGATCGTAAGCCCTGAGTAAAGAATACTGTTGTCGACATGTTCCTGCCTTGGTAGTTGGCAAACAAAGAAATGGAAAATAAAAAGAAAGCACCAGACAAGAAAACAAAGCTTACCTTGCAGCAGCATGAGCTGTGTCGAAGCCTCCTTTTGATGCGCAACCAATAAAGTGCAAAAATAGTAAGTTTCGACAAAAATGGCGGAACAGCTGAGGAGAAAAGGATCTTGCTTACCCAAATATAATTGTTTGCCGCAGTCCCTGCACCAAAGCTCATGTCAAGCGTGATGATGAAGGGAGTAAAGATTACAGGGCAAGTTGCTCACCAGATGTGCGACTCCCATCTTCCTGTTCGCCGGTAGAAGGTAACGCCCCGGTACTGAGAGCTCCGAGACGGCGGCCCCCGGCGACTCTTCTTCGCTTGCTGTTGCGGTTTGAGAACTCTAGAATCGATCCGCGATGGCTTGTATTTGGAGAACGAAAGATTCATTGAGTGCGGCATGGAGGGACACGAGAAAGGAGGAGCTGTAGCCGCATCGATGAACTTCGTAGTTTGCGAAATCGCCTGCGCCGGCGGAAACAGCTGCCTGGTGAATAATCCGGGTTGGACTAGCCGATCATCCTCGAAGGTGCTCTTCAAGATGCTAAACTGGAAGGTAGGCGCCGGAAGGGTCGAGCTGGAGTCGCCATGGACCAGATCGACGGGAGACTCGACGCTGAGGATGGACGAGTTGGAACTCCTGGAATCATCCGCCGGCGCGGCTCCGCCCGAATCGACGACGATGGTCTTCCCGTCTGTCGCCGAGACAGACGACGCCAAGTTTAGGTCGAACATCGATCGATGCTCTCCGAAGCAACCGCGTCCGATTTCCTCCTGGTCTCCAAGAGCTCCACACAGCTTAACGACCGGATTCTTATTCATTCCTCGAGGAAGAAGAACCAAAGAAGGAACAGATAAAAGCAGGACAAGGCCGAATCGTTCTTCCTAAACATCTGTCCCCCGATTCACTTCCAAGATCAAATGAAGGCTCAATCTGATCCTAACATTCCATCGAATGCAGGAACTTCAACCCTAGTCTCCATCTCTCGTTCCTTCGTCAGTCGTCACCCACCCAAACGAGATCAAACACAACAATAAGCGAAAACGAAATCTCGAAATCAGGAGTTAGCGAGGCACCAGGAGCAAGAAAGCAAAAGCCATAAATGTGAGGCAGCGGAGAGATCGCCGGCGGGGCGGCTACCGGAGAAGGCGAGCTCAAACCTCAAAAGCTAGCACCTTTCACGGTTCTTTCCTCCGAAGGAATATGTAGGAGTAAGAGACGGCGTCAGCTGACCGGGAGAACCGGTTCTCCGGTCGACTTCCGCTGAATAGAAAACGAATCTGCGTGAACAAGTTAAGGATTACGGGTTTGGGTTCGAATGTCGGTAAAGGGAAGATAAATAATTTTCTTTAAGTGCTGGTCGTTATTTTAAAAATTTGTAGTATTTATTTTTTCCTTGTTAATCCTGTGATAAATTATTGGGGGCAATAGGGATGAACAAATTTACCTTTTTACCATCATGAATAAATTTAAGATGATATGCATCCCCTCAGATAAGTGTAGTGACTATGATTAGTGCATGAGTTATTATTATCATAAGGTCTCAGATTTAAATTTTAGTATACCTCAAGTAAATATCTTCTTTGTGTATTAATTACTATTCTAAAGGCTAATAGTAATCTATGATTAATCTTCTTTGTATTGATCTTGGGATGGATTGACAGAAGCGCTACGCTGGGACGAGTATAATCATCTTTTTACCACATGAATAAATTTAGGGATAGATTCAATTGTTATTTATGTTAGTAATAATCTTAATTAATTCGTTAAATTAAATAAATAAATTTAAACACTGTAAATTTTAACTCAGCTCGACTGGTTTTACTCTGGGCTTAATACTGGACGTCCGATGGATTTTGGATTGATCCTGAGCGCGGAACAGTGAGCGTTCGTATGACATGCAATGATCATATTT